>VWYH01009259.1:641014-708249 GCA_013399365.1 Pampusana beccarii
TGGTTGTTGTTGTGTTTTTTTTCCCATCCTTAGATCTACAAATCCACCAAGTGCAATGACATGCAGCAGTCTGGCAGCTGTCCCCGAGGACCCTTCTGTGCCTTTGCACATGTAGAACGTATGTGGGCTACTTCTCTGTATTTCATAGATATTTGAGCTATGGATAACTTCTAGCCAAAATAATTTAAAATATAGGACCACTGAACTGGAGCTTCTGTGAAGGATTTTCAAAACCAGAATATTAACTTTGATAATTCTTCTAAAAGCGTGCTGGCGTGGGAGGTGTTGGCAGAGCTGAAGGCAGTACGTGGTCTGTGGGACTCATCTCTCACTGAACTGTGACTTGAAGTATCTCCCTCTGCTTCTTGTCAGTTCGCTGTATGTCAGGTTAGGAGGACTGGAACAGAGAGAGCTGCTCCTCTTTTGTACATGGATGAACTACCTAGCTGAGTTTCAAAGTGTTTTAAAAAGCTGAGGATAAAATTGCTACTTACAGATAATGTGTTGATCCATTTTAAAAACTAAATACTATTTTACTGTTCATTTTAGTTAAAGTTTAAATCTTTAAGTCAGGATGGAGAAGGAAAATATGCAGCTTTTTTTGTCTGCTTTTCCTCAAATCCTCTTTTCTCTCTAGCTCCCTGATTTATAGGGCATTATTTCAATCCTCATCATCTGTAAACTAGTGATGCTGTTTTGGTTGTGGGAGTTCTGTATTTAGGTGGGTACTAACATTCACAGATAAATGGCTAGCTCCTGGTCCTATGGCACCTCAGTTTCTGCGCTCCAGTCTTACAGTTGAATTTGCAGCAATTAGAGCAGGTTACTCACAAGTCAATAGATTAGCTCTGATACTGACTCACTATATGGCCTTGAGCAAATCTCTTTATTTGGTTATCTTTTGTAAATGGTGGAATTAGTAATTGCTGCCTTTGTCAGGGAATGGTGAGAGTAAATTCCCTACAGGTTATGCAGTTCCTTTTATAGGAAGCCTTGTTGACAAGCAGTAATTACAGCTGGGGCTGTGGGCTATAATGGTCCAAAACACAGTCATGCAACTGCACAGTATGATCCAGTGAGATTAAGAGAGAATGAAGTCTTGATAAAGAAACAGTGTTCAGCGAACTCCCTTGTGTATAGCATAGTATTTTTCTTTAGGAGATGCCTTATTACTAACAAGATTACTGCACTTAATACTGTAGTACTTTAAAGCCAAAGTAACGCTCTGTGGCACTTAGGTTATTTCTTTTGTAAAGATACTGAGTTCTGTTAGATATAAATACTGCAAGTCTATAGCATCTCTACTTTACCTTCCAAATCAATGACACTTTCTTTTTGTGTATGTATCTTAATTTTTTTTTTAATAATGGTTTGTACAGAGCACAGATGGAAGCTTACCTCTGTGAGCTAATTATAATGCACACATCAGCTTTGTGCCTAGCATTGTAGGAAGCTCTGCTTAGTTCAAGACAGCTGAATGAATAACACTCAATTCATGCAGGGGAGATATTTCGGAGCAGCCTTAATGGACTAAAGAGCAGCACAGGGTACAAGTGATGACAGTAATAGTGTAAGGAATTTTGGTTAAGTAGTAACCATTTGCCAGACAAGACTTCTCCTGACTTCTATGCTTATAAATAGAAGCTTGTGGAATATTTCTTCTCTCAAGAATATCTAGGTATTCTTGTCCCTAAATGTCTTGTGCTCCATTGCAATTGTACAGCTTTTAGTGATGTTCTGTATGCTTTTATTTCTTTCAGAGCCTGTACTCAATGAGGATTTACAGCAATCTTCGGCTGTGTCTAGCCCAACACAGACAGGCCCTGTGATGTACATGCCGTCAGCAGCTGGCGACTCTGTTCCGGTCAGCCCTTCTAGTCCACATGCCCCAGACCTTAGCAATGTATGTAGCACTGTGGGAAGCCTTGTCCATATTTTATAAATCTGGGTTTCTCTGAGTCATTGTAGTACTTTTTCCCAAGAAGAGAAATCTCAAGTATCCAAAAGCCCAAAGGTGATGACATTTTTCTTTCAGATCTCAGCTGCAGACTTTTTAGAGGGATCTGTTTGTTTAGAACATACAGTTCAGTGGCTTTAGTATTGTCCTCTCACCTATAAAATTTCTAAGCCTTCCTTTCTGTGCAAAGTTTGTTGATGTATTTTCAGGAAAGTGGAATACATCTGCACATAAAGTCCAACTCCTTCCTGCCTGGAGGTACATATTTGGCTTAGTTTCCAAGTACTCTAATTAAAGGCTGTGAGCCAATAACGTCTAAAGTACATAACTACAATTGAGTTTGTTTACATATGTAATCTCAGAGGCTTAGCCTGTGCATATTGTGTGTTGCATTATAGGATATCCTTGATTCCCTCCCCCTCCTACTTTTGAAGATAGCTAAACTCTGGAATAAGATTAAGTAATGCCCCAGATTGTTAGTGTTACTATACTTTAGTTGTATGTACAAGAAGGGAGTTCTTTAAATGCTGAACAGAAACACACAGTCAGATTAGAAGCCCATGGAATGCTAGACTTCTTCATTTTTGCTGAGTTTCTTTTGTTGTTGTTCGTTAAGTCTTTCCTGTTTGTACTGCTGTTGATAAGATGTGTAGCCTTTTCAAATGGTTGGTCGGGGTTTTGAGAAGGTAAAATGACATGAGTTTAACTCATTTGAAACCGGGCAGAATGAGGTGAACTCATTTAGGACCTCTATTTTATCTTATTATCCCTCTTTGAAAAAGAGACACTGATAGTTTGATTTATTAGTGCTAAAGTCATCCTAACAGTTCATAGTTCTCCAGAATTTGATTGCAGCTAGACTTGAATCAAACTCTGGCCTTAATATTTTCTCTCATTAAATAACACTGTGGAAAGCAGTAAAAAGCAAAACCCCTTCATCTTTTGAATGTGTCGTCTAAGTTCTCTGAAAACTGCAATGAAATTGAAGATACCTTCCACTTAATAGACCGTTTGGGTCTTTTCTGTCCCAAGCTCTTTAGTCTTTTTAACAGTCTTTCCTAATCCTTGGGTATATGCCAAATGGCAACACATGTCTTTCTATGACTTCATCACTCCACAGGGCATCTGCATGTAGCTTGCAAACAAATATGGCTTTTCTGGTGAGCGTTTTACATGATGAATTAATCAGAGAAAAAGGTCCCTCTAGCAGCCAGCCTCACATGGCCTGTTCTGTTTTGTATTTGTACTGTAGGTGTGGAATAAATCAGGAACTCTGCCAACTAGCCCCACCTCCACCACAGTGAGTAGTATCTTTGTGACTGTAGGGAAGCATGGACAGCAGAATGTCTGTATAAAAATAAAATCAAAACATTGTAGGATGCTCCTTCTTTCTGATCCCAGCCCAGACTGTGCCACGTTTGGATCTGTGGTAGCAGTAGCTGTCTAAATGTTGTCTGAAGCACAGTCATGCTTGCCAGTGCAGGCACATTATTTCTTGTCCCAGAGAAATGGGATACCTGCATTGATCCAGGTAGGTGCTTTCTCCAAAACTCATCTTAATCTCCTTTGCTGCTGTCTGTGGCTTCATCTACAGTGCAAAACTAGCTTTGTTGCATGTGGTTGTGATCCCTGGTTATAGTCCAGAGAAAGGGACTGTTGGAAATCCTTGGGTTTTTTAATGCAGCTGTTGATACTTGGATTGTGCCTGCATTAAAACTTTCAGATTTCCAACTGGAAAGCAAAAGATACAGTATTACACGTAGCTCAGATTAGCGTGGTTCTTCTGACTGCCATAGCACCTTTCCAGGTTTCACCGTAGTACTCAGAGTGCAGGCAGGATCCCCCATAGCCTGAGGAAAGGAAAGAGAGTTTTGGTCAGGTTTGAAACTTGATCAGTCGCATCTGAGGCCTCAACAAGAATAAATGTCACTAAAGCTGTAGGTTGTTTTTTATAAGACTGCACTCCAGTATGAAGTAACGACAATAAAACCCTAATTGTGGGACTGTATAAATCCAGTATCTGCTGGAGCTTTTTCCTGGTTTTCAGTTACTGTTTACTGGAAGCTCGTATGCTCGTGTTGACTATCAGTATAATCAATGCACAACCAGTGATATGAATGAGCTCATCTGTGGGATGCCTCTTCGAGTCGTTGCTGCTGGCTGTACTTTCCTTACACTTGTTCCTTCTATTAGATTCTTTGTAGGAACAGCAGTCTCGGAAGCCCATCTAATATATGTGGGTCTCCTCCTGGCGCCATTGGAAAGCCACACAGCTTGGAGACCATTGGTTTTCCTCCAGACTCAGTAACAGCAGCCGGCAGCTACAAGAAAGCACCAGGGTTTGAGCGAGAAGATCAGGTGGGGGCCGAGTATTTGAAGAGTTTCAAATGCCAGGTTAGTAGGGAATATTGGCTGGAAGAGTTGGGGGGATGAGAAAGAATGAGAAATTGCTCAGTCTAGCTTGAATGTACTTTTCTTTTTCAAGGAACACAAATGAGGAAGCGCTATTCTCATTAACAGTTCTCGGATCTCTGCCGTTGCTTTCAGCCTCCCTTCCAGTCTCTTCCATCTTGCATCTGTTCTTGTCTGCCTAGCTGCCATCACACACTCAGTTTGTAGAAGTCAAGCTGCTGCTTGTTTTCCTAATCCCTCACAACTTCTGTCCTGTGTTGACCCTGGGTAGCTTCCCACATATCACTTCTTGCTCTTTCTTTTTCCATATTTAGGTCCTTGCCAAGAGTTGCTGTTTCTTTTGCTGTATTGTCTCGTGGAAACTCATCCTTCCTTCTCTGTTCTCACTCTGAACTCTTACCTTGATCTCCGTGACTTGGTTTGTCTTCTGTTTAAACCATTCATTTCTGGGGTGTATTGAAAATGTCACGTTGGTTGTCTCTTGCTTCTCTGGCTGCATCATTCTGATCCTTGCCCCTCTCATGTGGCTTTTGTATTAGAATTGAATTCCTCATCCTCATTTGAAGAGCCCTCTGCGATCTTACCCAACCCATATGTCTGATGACATTCCCTCTTAACCCTTTTGGATATCCCAGTCTTGCCTTGCTGCTTCCTCAGTCTTCTCCTTCTTGGTGTCATGCCTCATTCAGCCTAGAACAGTCTCTTCCATCTCTTCTGCCACACATGAGTTTTTCCACAGTCAGCTTCTTGTTGTGAATTTCCTTTCTTGATACTACAATTAATAGTTTCTCTGCACCAAGACGTGTCAGCTGAGGCCAACCCAGAGCTTGGGTCTCAGATTTTATTTTTCACTGGGTTTGTAAATGTTAGAGAACAATAGCTCGATTTAGGGGAAGGAATAGGTACTTTTCTGAAGAAGCAAACATATTTCTTACAAGTTCTTTAAAAAAAAAAAAAAAATAAAAATAAAAAAAAAAAAAAAAAAATATATATATATATATATAAAGGAATAGAAATACCTGATCTGTGTTACTTGAAAACGGAGTTGACAAGAAATGCTGCTTTCAGCCTGGCTACATTTAAACTCTTTGTCTGTAATATTAAAGAAGCTAGCCTTAATAAGCTCATACTGCTGCATTAGTGTTGCACTGCTGTGAGAAAACAGTGGAAATAGCCTGTCCAGACAAGGTCTTGCGTAAAGTAGTTGGATTTAGAAGCAGACTCTGTGGGTTTTGTTTTATTTATTTTTGCAACTTTGGGAAAATATGACCAAACTTTGCAGTGGGACTAGTCTTGAACACTGTTTAGCCTAATTAAAATGATCTAGTGACAAATACAGGTTAAGCGACATGCATGTATGCTTTCTTATAAATGCTTCCATTGTCTTGCTTAGTGTGGATGTGGCTTAGGAAATTGCAAATTGAGGCAACACATCTTTGGGGGTAAAGAGCAGACCATGCTGTGATCCTGGCGCTTCTTGCAGGCACAGCAGCTTGTAACAGTTGTTTAGAAACAAAAGAAAAAAGCATGTTCTCTGTTGCCTGTGCTGCAAAGGAGGAGTGAACCCAAAGCCAAAGGACTGAGAGAAGCCCTGTCTCCTGCCAGCAGAGGCAGGGTGCCAGGGAGGCCCTGCTCCGGAGAAAATGGGCGGCAAGCCTAAGCCAAGGAGAAAGGAGATGGAGCATGAATTGGACTTCTTTTAAAAGGAGGGTCAGAGGATGAACTGAAGTCCAGGCTGTTCTACAAAGATACGGTATTCAGGTAGCTTCTTAGTCATGTGACTTTAATTAGCAGAAACCCGTGTTAAATAACTGGAAAAAGTAGGTATTAAAATATAGGCAGAAGTAATCACAGTTGCCTTATGCTAGGCTTCTACAGACAAAATTAGGTGTCTCAAAAGTGTCCTGATTTAATTTTCTTTTAATCTATAATTACTTACTTTTTAGCATCTTCTGTAATTCCCTTTGGCTGCAGTGGGCACCAGAGATTCTCATATACCCTGTAAATTAGATCAATAATTAGGCATTTAACTTCGTTCACTTTTATTTGAAAAGTTAAGAGACACCTTGGCTCAACTCTGCAATAGTCTCGTCATTTTTCCTCTGTAGAATGAGAACAAATAATTTCTGTCTTATTGGAACGAAAAATGCACCTTCTGTGTTAATAGGTTTCACATAGTTTGTGGTAAGGCTGAGCCAGCGGTTAAAGCTAAAAATACTTTTCCTGAGTCCCAAAAGATTTAGCAAGCTGGAGAGCTGCTGGCTGCGCTGGAAGGACTTAAATGCCATGACCAGGGGATGTTCCCAAAGCCCTGACACACAGCACAGTAGGTTTGTTCCATTCCGGTCAGAAAATGCTTAGTTTCACTCATAATTTATGTCCCCTGTTTTCTTCCCTGACTGCAACAGAGTGAATTGGAGAATTTCAGGCTGCCCTTTTAAATGTTATTCAGAGCTGAAGGAGACTGGCTTAGTGGTGACCGTCTTTTTGCTCTGGTTTTCACTGGTGTTACTTGAATTCAAGACAGTGGGAATTGTGGCTCTCTTAGAAGTGTGTTCACTTTTTCTCCTTTCTCCTTTTCTTAAAGAAAAAAACAAACCAAACCCTTCCAGTAAGACTTAGCAGTGGCAGAGCCAGCCAGCTCCATTGGCAGAAAGCCTCTCGGTAGGGGGGACGTGGCTGTGTATGTGCCTTCACTGTAGCTGCTGACGGCTGTTGATAGCACATTTCGTGTTCAGATGAGTGTCAAACAGGGTAGGGATGTGTTGGATAATCTAGCAGGCGTGTTATCAGACGCACACAGATGCGCTAACGTAACACGTGTATCGCACACAAAGGAAAACAAGCCTGTGGTGGGTTCAGTGGGAGTTTTGCTGCATGTAAACGCGCTGTTCGTTGTTCAGGGAAGTGTGAGAGGATGGTGCCCACCGCAGAGGGATCTTTGCATCCGTATTTCAACTGCCTGCTTGTCAGACTTTGACCTCCCCATCTGCCCATAGGCAGAGGGCTGAGCAGAGAAAATGATTTAATTAAGTAAAACCAAGGGATGAATTCTTCTGCTGCTCTTTCGCCTGTCTGGTTATGTCATCCCTCTCCAGCGACCATTTATCTTTTTCGTAAGACTGTTCAAGCCAAAAAGTCAAGGCGTATTGCTTCAGGTCAGTGTGGCGTCTCGTGCACTGCTGTTGCACATCATGCCCGAATCTCGCCTGCAGAGACGGTGACTGCCTGCATTTGCAATAAAAACGAGCAGACTTTATGCCTGGAATATATCTCTGATTGAGGCTCGGATGGGGGGCGGGGGGTTGGAGAGCGAGTAAACAAGCGGCCCTGACTCTTGGCACTTCCCTGCTCCATCTCTGTGCCTGCAGGGTGTGATTGATCTCCCTGTGCCTTCTGCGTGTAGCAGCCTGGGAGGAGCAGAGCAAGGCCTGCAGAACAGACCGTTACACACCGACAGGCTCAAGAGGCCACTTCCTTCCCAGCTCTGCTTATTGTAGCTCACAAATGACTGATGTTGTGAGGCAAGATGGTTGATATCTGTTAAGGATATAGTGCTGGAAGGTCCTTAAGCTGAATTTTTAGGCTGGATAATGGAATTCCAAATGTATCTTTGCATTCATACAGTTTTGCAATTCCAGGTAGCCTTGATGTCACTTATAGCTCTCAATGGGTGGGGGAGGGATATATATCTTTTTTTTAAATCGGTTTTGATAATGTTGCTTTTTAAATTGATCAGTTGTTCACTTTATTTTGCTTTGCAATCCTAGCTGTGAGCTGGGAAAGTTTGAGGGAAAACATGATCTACATACTTTATTTTCCCAAAGCTAAAAAATGTTTACATAATTTAAAAATATAGTGTGCCTCTCTCCGTTTCTGGCCCTTTTTTAGATACTGGTAGGGCTGATTAGTGATTTATAGCAAGGCAAAATAATTTATTTTTGGTCCTGCTTCTTAAGATGTCCTTTGTGCAGCAGAGGACTTATAGCAGCATTGAAGGCAAATGTAATTGTGACAAGTCTTTGCATAACTCTAGGGGTGATGTCCTGGTCTATAGAAATCAAATTACTTGGGGTGTTTCCCGTCTGCTATGCTTTCCCACTCTCTGAATTCTCTAGTGCTCAGAGCAGGCTGGAAGAGAGGAGGGGACTGTGTTTCCCGTGGCCTCTCCAAAGCTAGCAGTCAGCCATTTTTAATTTTGCTGCTAATCTCTCTGCTTATCTTTTGTTCTGTTTCCTTACTGCAGCAAGCAAAAATGAAGTCCCACTCACTGGAACACAGGAGCCAGGAGCAACCTTTGTTACAGCCCAAACAGGTACGGTAGTGCTAGCAGGGCTCTGAACCCAGTTCAGTGCTCGCACCACCACAGACGAGGACACGAGAAATCTCTGTGGATCCAGACAACTCTGCAGGGAGTAAATGACAGTCCAGACACCATGAGGGCTGCTCAGCTTGAGGGATTACTTTATGAAGATGGGATAATTTACTGGAGGGGTTATTTGTGAATGGCTAGAGCTGTGTGAATTCAGGATAGATTCATAAGCCTGGACCGTGCTGGAAGGAGTCTCCAAATTACAGAAAATTGAACTGGAATGGATCTCTGGAGTCATCTGAGTTCAAGGATTCGACAAAGAGAATTTAATATCAGGTTCTAAGTCGTGTGCTGAACTAAGTCTGAGTGATTGCTTCTGTGACCCGTTCCTATGATTGCATGCAATCTGTGGGTCACAGGAGTTAATTCTGGGGCAGCCTGAAGGATGTTTGTAATACTGGGGAGGGGCAGGGGGAATGGAGAACAGTCGGCAGAAATTAAAGAAAAGCTGTTAATCTCTCCCCCAGCCCAGTAGTAGCACTAGCCATCTGTCAGGTTGGAAGCAGGCGGGAACAGGTTTGCTGCTGATCTTTGGCTTATTCCTGCATGTTTCTGAAGGGATTCTTCTATAAGGATGTTTTATTTCCTACCTCTTTCCCTTTTAAAACTCTTGTTTCAGGACATACTGGGAATTCTCCCAGTGGGGAGCCCACTGACATCCAGCATCTCCTCTAGTATCACCTCCAGTCTGGCTGCAACCCCACCAAGCCCTGCCGGCACCAGCAGCATACCAGGCATGAATGCCAATGCCCTTCCTTTCTACCCAACCAGTGACACTGTTGAGTCTGTCATAGGTAACTTTGCCATTTTTCCTTTTTTACTTATGCTAATAAGGCTTCCTCAGACATGGATCAGCAGGTATGAGAATTGGAATAGCATGGTTGTTGCAGAAAACTCCTTTTTTTTTGTTTGTTTTTGTCAGTGTTGGCAGATTGCTGAGGCTGTAAGCTTTTTCTGTGACTGTGACACATCTAATGTTTTCTGCAGGTCATTACAGACGAAATTCACCCCCGGGACCAACAGAAGGCCTCTGAGCCACTTACTCAGAGTGTCAGATGGTGCAAAGGGCCTTAGTTTTAGGTCTATCAAAGTGACAAAGAGGTCTCGGAGTAGGCAGGAAATCACAGGAGCATTTTCCACAGTTACAACCCCTTACATTCTAAATGACAGTTTTATAGTGAGGGCTACCACCAGGTAGATTGTAAGGACTTGCCCTTCATAGCCTGTAGGCCAGAGACTGTAAGAAAAAGGAGAACAGGAAAGTCCAGAGAGTGGAATCCCTCCTCTTAAATAGGCACAGGTTTTTTTGGTCACCTGTTTTTCTTTTTTTCCTTCCCCTTATCTACCGTTTCTGAGGTGATTTCACTAATAATAATAGAAATGAGTGGGCATGTGTGGGATGGAATTATATTGATCATGATTAGTGATGAGGCATATTCAAATACATAAAACATTTGCAGGCATTCATAAGCTTTATTTTACCCCATCTTTGAACCTCAGAGATGTTTTTCAAGTGGTTCCTTCTGCTGATATTTCTTTTGAGTGGCTCTTCAGCAAAGCAGGGACAAAGCACAAGCCAGACCCAGACATGTCGTAAGTCAGTGTTATCGCATATTATGGACAGACTTGAAAGAGCAGTTTGGGGAAGACTTATGGGAACTGCTGTTATTTCATCAATTTTTTTTTTTTTTTTTAATAACATTTGGGAATACTTTGAGACAAGAAGAAATCAGATCAGGCAAAAAAAAACCTGAACTGAAAAGCTGCCCATGACACTTCTGCCAAACTGTTTAAGAACAGCGTTGCACAGGGCGGAGAGTAGGGCTGTGTAGACTGACAGATAGCGAGCGAAGGCTCCCCTGCATGTAGGCTCTTTGGGCCATCCTATCTCTTGAAGTTGTTGGTCCTTTATAACATAATTGGTACCTCTGTGTCTGGCAGAGTCTGCCTTGGATGACCTGGACCTGAATGAATTCGGAGTGGCTGCCCTGGAGAAGACTTTTGACAGCAGCACAGTGCCCCACACGAGTGGCATCATGATAGGTACATGAAAGCAACAGAGCTTTCTTTATCTTCTGCCAAGCAGTGTTGCCCAGTCACCTCAGTGGAGCCAGCCCAACAAAGCTCTAGAATCAGTCCCAAAATAACACTGGTTAAAACAGCAATTATAACAAACTCTGGCAACCGCTGAGCATCTTTGAAGTGAAATCTCACCCTTATTGACTAGCAGAGCTGAGTTCTTGCCATTGGGCCCAGGTGTCTTGGGGATGTTTCTTGAGACTGAATGGGACTTGCTTGATTTTTTGTTTTTTGTTTTTGTTTTTTTTTTTTAAGTGTGTAAGTAGACTCTAGAAGGCATCTGATACCTTTAAAAACAGGCCGAAGTAGAATGATTTACATCTTAAGTAGAAAACTCCCCCTAGCAGTAACAGGAAACTCACTGACCTGGTAATGGTATCCATCTGTCACAGAGTGTCATCATGGTCTGCTGATTTGATTCCTGTAATGTCTGTCTCATTTTAATAAGTGGAGGTAGGCTAAGGCCTCTTCTACCTGTCTCTAATGGTGTCCAGGGGAAAATGAAATGTCTCAGCTTTTTGGGAATGGTTGTAGTTTCTGGCTGCCCTTGCTGCATAAGACAGATTTTGTATGAAACCTGACTTTGGTGGTCTGAAGGTTTCCAAGGGAACTACATTGCCTGGAGCAGGAAGGTGTGCTGGGGAGGTTCAGGTTGAACATTTGGAAAAGGTTCTTCACCCAGAGGGTGCTGGAGCACTGGAACAGGCTCCCCAGGAAGGTGTCACAGCCCCAAACCTGACAGTGCTTAACCGTTTGGACAACACCCCCAGACACACGGTGTGAATTTTGGGGTTGTCCTGTGCAGTGGTAGGAGTTGAACTCGGTGATCTTTTGGGGCCCTTCCAACTCAGGGCATTGTGTGATTCTATGGAGCTGTACTGAGGCCGGAAGGGACCTGTGGAAGGAACCCTAAGGAATGTCACTTCCACTTCACTGCCAAAGAGAAGAGCCTGGTCTGAGAGTTGACTGTGCATGTCTGCTGGTAGCCCTGCTTCTGCTGCTGCCCATCTGCAGGGGCTTAGACATCCTGCCCACTGCTTCTCCCTCTGTACCTGTCAGGTCTGGGTGTTACCTGGTGGCCTCGTAAGAAAGACGGAAAGAGTGGGGAGCAGGGCTGAGGTCTCCCGCAATGTGTGTGTGGCAGGCAGAATGACCTCGTTTAAGGGAAGTGTGGTGTCTTTGGAGGTTGGGCTTTTGTTTATTTGGGGTTTTTATTACTGATAGATCTGGGCACTCAAGTGTGTCTAAAATAACTAAAGAATAGTTACTAATTTTTTTAGTGGTTAAGGTTATGATCTAGCCCAGTATGGTAGACTTCTCGCTACATGTTGTTTAGAAGTATTGAAGGCAGAGGTGTGTGTTTTACAAGCAAATTTTTCATTACAAAGTATTTTGCCAGATACCAAATTCATCTTCTCTAGGCTGATAGGGCCTGAACTCTGCTCAGAAAACCTTTTGTTCCTTTGGCCAATGAACGAGTAGTCCATTGAACTCTGGAGGGTCTTAACCTACATGGCTCGTGGGACAGCAGCCGCAATGCTCCTCGCAAAGGCTGAGAGGGGAATGAAACATGCTGAGAGTGGAGGGGATCTCAAGGGGCTTAGGGAGGAGAGAGGGAAGCTCACGCCTTCTGCTCTGAACTCCTGCACTGTGCTCTGGCCCATACTTCATGGTCATACGTAGCCATCCTCTCTGTGTGTTCTTTGTCCAGGTGGGAGTTTGCTGCAAAGTTCTGCTCCTGTAAATATCCCCGGGTCCCTTGGAAGCTCTGCCTCCTTTCACTCTGCCTCTCCTTCTCCACCGGTCAGCCTCTCATCGCATTTCCTCCATCAGCCCCAGGGACACTTAAGCCAATCAGAAAACACATTCCTGGGGACATCAGCTTCTCATGGATCATTAGGTAAATGCACAGTGTGTGTCCCATGTACATGCCTGTCTGTGCCATGTAAGTATTTTCTTTTAAGTCAGTTTTAATTTTAATGTATTATTTCACTGCTGTCATTTGTACCTCTTCTTCCCAAGAGAACAGCAACAGTACTAGATGCTGCCTTACCAAAAATCAGCTAATACCTTATGAACAAGGGAGCAATTCCCTCTGCTCCCCACATATCTAGCCTGAGAAAAAGGGACAGATAGGTTAAGTGACTTGCTCTGATGATTTCTTTCAGGGAAAAGAGCTCTGCCTTTTCCTGCCAACAGTGCTGTGCTGAGATTTCACTTTAAACATAAAACTCAAGAGTTGGGTCCTCAGCTTTGCTTAGTGAAGGTGGGGATTGCAGCTTGCCCTTGGGCCTGCTTGTAGGTCAGGTTGGCTTCTGGGAGCTGTAGAGCAGGCTGGGTCATTGTACTTTTGTCTCCTGTTTGGCATTCTGCACACAGTTCTGCATGATTGACTTTGCAAGAAGTTACAGCGTTCCAGCTTTGTCCCCTTTGCTCTTTTTTTTTTTTTTTCCTCTTGAGGATCTGTTTCCTGTCTGAGGGACTGTGAAGGGAAGAAAAATTGCCTTGGAGCTTCAGCTGTATTGGGCAGAACTGGGAACTGAGGGGCGAAATCTATTTTATTATCAAGACCCAGGGTTACCTTGAGAAACAAAACTATGTGGGCTCAAAGCTACAGTGACACTGGCTCTGCTGATTTCTGTTAGTAAGAGTAAAAATTAGTTCTCCCTATTGCTACTAGACATAAATGCTTCTTCAAATTTGAGGTACTCTTTTATCTTTAATATTCAGCTTAAGCTAATAAAATGATTACATGCTTTTGTAATCTATTTCTGCATGCACTTCTCTGTGTAACTGCATCCCTTGTTTGCATAGGCCAAAACCATGCCTCCAAGCCTTGCAATTGCTATTTGTTTGGCTTAACAGTTCTACAATCACTGTAACAAGAAAAGAGACATCAGAGGACATCTCTGCTATTAATCAGTGTTGAGGCTGTCTGTTTATCCCAGTTTCAGTAAGAAAAGGAAATCTTGCTGTGAAGGCCTGCTTTTAATTTCAGAAGAAACAACTTAAGCAGTTGTATTTGTCTTGACTATGTAGTTACACAGATAAAAAGCCAAAGAAATGGAGGAAGCTCACAAATGCATTTAAATAATTTGTTTTTAAGAGGAAAATGTTTTCATGTAGTACAACAAAACCATTTTTGCTGAGGTTTTGATAAGATATTTAAATAGGAACCCAGCAGCTGGGAATCTGGAATCTATTTATTCCGTGTCGCTTGCTGAATGCACATAAGTTAGCGTGTAGTGTGTGTAGTTATTACTTATTTGTATTGCAGTTGAGTTAAAAATACCTAGTCCTGGGCTAGTTCCCACTGTGCTAGATGCAAACTGTGCAGAGAAGGCATTCCTGACCAAAGGGGCTTCCTACTTCAAATGTGAAATGGGGACAGCAGGTGGAAATAGGGAGTAAAAAGAAACAAGATAAGCTTGCTCAGCATTATGGCAGAATTTGCGGCTTGCCAGCATCCTGCTTAGTGCTAGATTTTCATTCAAGAAAACGGAGGTTTAAAAGCAAAATGCAAGGTGGGATTCCAATAAAACTTCTGCTTTCAACTGAGCACACTTCAGAGCAGCTGAAATGGACCTATGGTAAGTGGCTTGAGCCAGCAAAGATCCCTTGCTGCTCTGCTAAACGACTTGCTAGTGCACCTAAGCCCTTAGTGACAAGAAGTTACTGTTTTTCAGCTGTGTTTATTATAACTGTGCCTTGTCTGGTGCTAAATGGGAACTGAGTGGTGCTGGGGTAGCCCTCAGTGAGAGGCCGTTGGCTCCAGGGCTTGCTTGCAGATATAGTCACTTCGGCTGCTATAAGATTGTAGTCATCAAATGCAACTAGATTTAGGAATGTCCACACCCAGTGGTGGGCACCACTAAATGAAAATAACTCCTATGTGAACCTGGTGCAAGTCTGTGTGTGTAGGAGTCCACATCACTCAGTAGCTCTGTCTCATTATGAGCTTTTCCTACTAGTTCTCCCCTGTGTGCAAAGTCTGGATCCTTACTTTAAGTAAAAAAACTTTTGTTATTAGAAGCCTACAAACCTTGGAGCCTGTGAAAAGTAGCTAGCTTTGTTTACAACTGGTTTTCTACTGCTTTGTCTCCTAAGCTTTGAATTTCTTCCTGAAAAGAGAAATGATTTGAACAAGCTAGAATAGCAAAGTGGTTAGTTAGTCTTCCCTGATGCCAATCATTACCTTTATGCTAAAACTCCACAGGGGATGAAGCTGGTGAACGATTGCCTCCACTTGTTTATAAACAGAGTTTTACAGTTAGTGCTGTTTCTTGCATATGCAAACAGTAACGACATTGGCACATTTTAGTCTCACTGTTTGGGAAGTGAGACTCCTTTTCTAAGCACCAAGCTGAGGAGACAAAAGCGGCGGTTTTGTTAGGGTGTAATGTGAGAGGACGCGCCACCTGGGTTGGCTGTGTGAACCAGTCTGTTCACCACTGCACATGGCTCTGCTGCACAGAGAGGTGGGAAGGTAGTAAGCAGTTCAGAGGTTCTCGTATAAGAAGTGGGATTCAAGCTGATGGTCAGCTCTGCTCTAAAACTGATGCTTCTAAAATAGCCTGGTTCAAAAGTTGCCTCCACTCAGTTTCTTGGGTCCTCCCTGTATCGTTAAAGATGAGGCCTAATGATGTGAAATTTGCCATATAAATCCCACTGTGATGGATTCCTGGGAATGAAAGTAATTCCTAAGATGATTTCTCTTTCCTGTGTACATGTTTTTGTATCCTGGATTTCACAGGGTTAGGGAGGAAATGGAGAAATTGCCAGCACCTGTGACGTAACCCTCTCTATTTCCCTGTGAAACAGGTTTAAATGGGATGAACAGCAGCATATGGGAACACTTTGCTTCGGGGAGTTTTTCGCCCAGTACCTCACCTGCATTTCTGTCAGGTCCAGGTGCTGCGGAGCTGGCACGGCTACGACAGGAACTGGATGAAGCCAACAGCACAATAAAGCAGTGGGAAGAGTCTTGGAAACAAGCCAAACAGGTACTTGGGCAGCTCTGGGGAAGAAGGATTAGGGAGTGGAAAGGAGTAGGAGGGCATCAGCCTTTCAGCAGGAGCTTTCTGGACCTTGAGGCGATGGGAAGAGCTGTAGGTTTTACAAACAAAATCTCTTAAGCATTCTTATTCCTCCTTCTCCCTTGGAAAAAGAGACTGAATCACTGTGCTCGATGCATTCAGATGCTGGAAGCGCAAGGCCAGGTGTCATAACAGATGCACTGAAGTGCTTGATTGTCACTTAGACCTGCCAGTTGATTTAGACCTATGACAATTTGCCGGTATGCAGAGTTTATCCCTGTAATGGTGTGAGCCAAATATGTAGAACCACAGCCCAACCAGGCGGGGTATCTGGAACGAGCAGCACATTGAAACAAAGTTCCAAGGATTTGGGAACAGAGCGGATTAGACAGAACACACTCCTGGTGAGGAGTGTGTGGAAATGTATAGTTTTGCCTGTGATTCTCTATTGGAGGGCGACTGAGTTTTCAGACTGCTTCTTTTACCCTCTTTGTTGGAACCTGTAGGCTTGTGATGCTTGGAAAAAGGAGGCAGAGGAAGCAAATGATCGCGCCAACACAGCTAACATGGAATGTGAACTGGCCCGGGAGCAGAGGGAAGCCTTGGAGCTGCAAGTGAAGAAACTGCAGGAGGAGCTGGAGAGGATCCACGCGGGCCAGGACCCTCAGTTTCTGCGCTCCTTCTCTGACCTGGAGACTCTCTCTCTATCTTCACTTTACACCCTTCAGAAACAGCTGCGGGCAAACCTGGAGAAAGTCGATAAGGTGAGTGCAGGGATTTGCAGGGCAGGGCCTTGCTCTCTGCTCCTGGAGATTGCAGCTTTTTTCCCTTTAATGCAGCCAGACAGCAGCAGCCTATCAAAATAATTCCATGTGGATGTAGCCAAAGTGAGTTTTAGCCAGCTTACAGGAAATTACCTACCCTTTCTTTGTGCCTAAAGCACAGAGTTTAGGTCAATCAAAGCTACTCTGTTGATCCGAAAGGTCCTAAAAGATATCGTGCTGTGCTGCTTTGCTTTTGCTTCAGAAGGTGAATGGGCAGGCAGCTCCAAGTCCTTCCCCTGCTGCCTCCTTGCTGCTCCCCAAACTGCACAGCACAGGACGGGATCTCTTTATCTCTTGTGACTTTGCTTATGTTTTCCCCTGTCCCCCTCTCTTGCAGGCGGTATTTCAGATGCAGTCAGTGAAATGCCTTAAGTGTCAGAAGGAGAACTGGGTGGTGTTACCGTGCCAACACGCAGTGCTGTGTGAAACGTGCGCCGAGGAGGGCGAGTGCCCCATCTGCCATCCCAACAGGCCCCATTCTCTCCAGTCGTGACCTTCCAAGGACGCTTGTTCTAATCATATCGTATAGGACTTTTTAACTTTATACATGCGTACATATATATGTATGTGTACATATATATATGTATGTGTATATATATGTATATATGTGTGTGTATGTGTGTGTTTGTGTATGTATATATATGCACACACACACACATACACACATAAAACAAAAATTAGTTGCAGAGCACTTTTTAATATTTTACATCCCGTATCTAAACTGCCCCCAACCCGTGCCCCACTAATTCTAACTCTTGAGGAACTTTGAGAGCTGTTTTTAATACAGATCAAAGGGCCATTTGCAAAGAGTCTGTGTTTCTCCTCTTTTCTATTTAGGTGATAACAAATTTTTGACTATTTCCAGAAGGATTTAGAGTGGGCAAGAGGGGCTTCCATGTGCTTTCCAGAGGAAGAGTCTCATGAGATCACAGGGAGGATCGAGGTGGATTTAAATGACTGTTCACGTCTTTGGTCTCCCTGCTCTTTCACTGACCCAGCTTGGTTAAAGCCGTCCTCCCTGATGGAAGCTCTGCTGGGCACCTGCCTGGTGAGCCTCATGTTGCCAGTCTCTGAATGTGCAGGAACTTTGTCTGTTGTTTAATCAGCAAAGTTTGCTTTTTAAATTTTTTTTTACACTCTTTGTATATTTATATGAAAAGAAGAAAAGGGGGTGGGGGAAAGAAGTATTGGACCTAGAGCAAGCCAGGCCTCAATATTCAGTGAGTAGTGTTCATTGCTGATACAGCTGACATGTTCCAGGTCTGAGCAGCTTTCAAAGTATCACCCTTGTGTTAGCTAAAGCCCTTTATGAAAGGAATACGGATGCACAGGTTAGTTGTCTCCAGGCACCCCTTTGTCTAGAGACCTTTTGCTGTTTCAGACCAGATTCTTTCTTTTAGCCACGGGGACGTGTTTTGTAGTCACTGCTGAAACACGTGGAATGATTCCAGGTAGTCGGGACACTTTTTCGAACAGAGTTGATGTTTCTTGTGTCAGCACTTCAAGGACGGGTTATGGACTGCTGCATGCAGAAGCCTTCATGCTTCGTGATCATGTGTGTCTGTGGTGACAGACAAAGTCCGGTGTGACAAAGAAATGCCACCAGATTAGGCCTTTACCAGTAGCTGAGCGTGAGTGACTTTCTTTACCGCTGTGTCCGTTGGATTTTTAACATCAGGTGGATTGCAGTAACCTGCTGGGATCTCAACAAAAAGGCCACTCAGTTGACGAAACATTTTTTGTTGTGCACAGGGATGCTGCCTGTGCCACCCCTCCCTGACCTGGAAAAGCACTGGAACCTCCAGCAGCCCACTGTTGTAGGAAAACTGAATTTTTACTGGAGCCTCTCAGAAAGCTTCATATTTAATGCAAAAACATAATTAGGTTTGCTTCCATAATTCCACCTTTCCTTTACATGGAAGGGGTTAATATGCATTCCCAGATGATCTCTTAAGTGCAGCTCTGTGTAGTTCTTTTTTTTATGTTTTTCCCATTAACTTGTTTTTGGGTTTTTTGGTAAAAATGCTTTTTTTTTTTTTTTTCAATGTATATTTTATTGTAACTAGCATCAGTTTTTTGGTTTTTGGTTGTTTTTTTTTTATGGAGAGACACTGTTGAGTGATTATTGTGGCTATGTTGTTTGGTTATAGCCTTTGAATGTCTGTGCCATGGGGCAGCACATCTGCCTTGGTCTGGTCTTAAGGAGAGACCTTTTATTAAAATGTGTGAACATTTCTTTTTTAGGAAAAATAAATAAAAATTTAAAAAAAAAGGGGGGGAAGAAGGAAAAAAGCCCGATTAAGATAAAAATTTACTACAAAGTTTTTGTAACTAACTTAAATCATAGGAAATAAACTCTTGAATCAGATCTTTAATATTTATAAGAACCAGAGCTGACCAGCCTGTTCTGGCTATTGGTTTGTAACACTTTTTATTAGCGTGGTGGTTTTTCTGCTCTCCAGCCTCCCTGTGGGACTGTGCAGGGTGATGCTGCCTTTGGCCAACACTCTTTGCAGAACCCAGCTGGGTGATTTCATCTTAATACCTACGGGGGCTTTTTTTGCTTTGTCCCACCTCTTCAGCTGGAACTTGGCTACTGGTGGCTCCGTTGGTCTCACTGGGACCTCCAGTCCCCTGTGGTGCTGGGCTGGTGGGTGTAGGGAGAAGAAATATTTCCCCCCTGTTTCTGTGGGGACACGCAGCTTAGGCAGAGGGGTACAAGGAAAATTCCAGGCCAGAGGAAGCATGTTTTTCCCTTTTGCGTAAAACAATTTCTCTGTTTTAAAGCTTATACTGAAGGACCAAAGAATTCAAAACTTCCCCCGTTTGTGGCCCTTACGTTGAAACTTTCCATTGCCATGCTGCACTCCCAGCAGAACAGCCTGAAGGAATTAGCGCTAGTCCTGGGATGTCACAGCCCCTTCCCTTTCCCCCACCCCGATGTATCTCGGCACTCGTTTTTGCACAAGCACATAGCCTGTTTCTCTCTTTCCTCTGGTTCTTTAAGAAACACTTCCTAAATTTAGGTTTCTATGAATTTTTTGCTGCTTTATTAAAATAGAAAAAAAAACAAGATCAATATCTCAAATGTGAATTATTTTCTTAAGCATCAGATGAAAAAGAGAACTTCATCTTTGACTATTTTGTGAATATTTTGGGGGAGTCACTTATGTGACGATTTCATAAGCGAGTGAGGTGAGAGCAGGGAAAAGGGCAGCATTTCTGACCCGCTCCAGCAGTGGAAGGATGAACCGTAATCACAGCACTGCGTTTAAGGCTTAAGAGTCTGGGGTTAGCTTCTGTATCACGTAAAAAGAAAAAGTCTTGTTGAAATAAACCTGGTGCTACTCTGTACAGCCCCTGTCATGTGCTGTCACGCTTCCTTCTGAAGCAGGAAACCCTTTTCCAGGACATTCAGTAACACAGCAGAACTAAGGAGGGGGTTGATTTTGGTGGGTTTTTTTGGCCAAGTCACGCTTCCAAATGAAGTTTTGGTGCACAAGGCTCTTGCCTGAGCAGCCCGGCTGGTTGTTGCTGAACAGCCGTGAATATGCCTGGTCCTGCCTCTTCACGCAGACTCCTGCTTGGATAATGACATTTTTCTTCCCCAAATCTTTTGGGAGCTTTGGAAGCGTTGACCTCGGTGACTAATTGTGCGGGTTGGATGCTTCTGAGCTAAGAACCTGGGGGAAGTGAGTCCTAATTGTGTTGTGAAACCTCAGTATCTGAAAGGTCAATAAACTTTTACATTATTATGGAAGAACAATATAGAAGCAGATGGCTGAAGACAACACCATCCTGGGTAGACAGGTCCCAAAAAGCAAGGCTAGAGCTGTAGACGATAGCCAGGAGTTGAAGAATTTTGGCATCGCTTTGGCCTAACAGGACCAATTTTAGCTCATCTCCGGCCTTAGATGGCGTAGCCGCATGTCAGCTGCGGTGCAGCAGGAACCGGGGGAAGTCTCGGAGCCTAGAGCACAATATTTTCCTTAAGCAGTTCCCCCCCATGAAGGGGAAATCGCTGCAACTGATCCCCTATCGAAGGATTTTACGCTTTCCATACATCTCCGAAGCTGAACCTGAGCCACTCGCAAGGCTTGTGCAGCTGAGACAAGGCAGAGAAGTCCTCACGCTGTGGGGATGCCTCTAGCTCTGAACGGACTCAGTAATCCATTGCTGTTCCACCAGCCTCTGAACCTCCTCTTTCTCCTTTTCCCCCAATCTGAGAAGGAAGAATATTACCAGTGTTTTCCTCCAGAATTACAACAATCCTTGGAGTGATGGCCAACAGCAAAATAGATGTTAACTGGTGTAAAAACCTAGTGTTTTAAAGGTGAAGTATTCCTGCAAACTAGTGACTGCATCGGAGAGATTTCTGGGGCTTCCCCACTCCGTAGCTTCCAATGTTAAAACAAAGTAAATACAGTATACGTTTAAAAAAATAATAATAATAATAATAACACACTGCAGTATTTCTGGTGGCAATTCTTGCCCAGTCCCTTCCCCGCGTTCCCCAGCAGGAAGGGCACTGGGCAGGAGCGCCCCAGTCCGTGTAGAAGTTGGCAGAATGGTGATCGGTGGTGTGTAAAACGTGTTGTTGATTCCATGTATAGAACTGTGATTTCAGCTGTCGTTCTCTCGTACTCTGTAAATATGTTTTGGCTGTCGGAAAACCTGGTTTAGACTCTTTTTCTTGGCAGAGTGAATTTGCATGTGGGGCTGGAAAGAACTCAATCTGTGTCACAGTTTCCAAGGGCAGGATGGATTTCTTTTTTTTTTTTTTTTTTTAGAGGACAATAAATTTTTATTTTTTTGCTAAGAAAAAAAAAATATATAAAATAAAGTAGTGTATGCGTGTGTGTGCGCTCCTGCGTGCCCGGGGTGTATGTGCAGCCTCCTGCCCTGCTCTGGGGCTGGGGGAGCTGGGGAGAAGTCTGTGCGGTGAAGCCCTCAAAATAACGAGATCCAATTAATCTCCGTGGCCGATTTTGCCTTTTCCCTTTCACACGACCAAGAATAATTTCCTGAGCTCCCTTCTGGCTCAAGCCCCATTTCCAGAGGGGTTGCCCTTTACCTTTGTGGCTGAGGTGCAAGGGAACAGGGAGAAATGGTGCAGTGTGGTTATGTGGGGCTGAGACTCCTTTGGAAATGGCAAAAGCACAGAGTAAAGAGCATTTTTAGCACCCGGATTCTTGGTCTGGACAAGAATTTAACTCCAAGTGTCTCCCCCAGGAGCCAGGCTGGGTGTAGGTTCTGCCTCTGCGGCTGCGGGGAATACGGACATTTAAATTGGGAATACATTTAAATTGGGAGTACGGACATTTAAATTGGGAATACATTTAAATTGGGAATACGGACATTTAAATTGTTACATACTTCGTTTCATGCGTTGGCACCCAAAAGAACATGCCTTACATATGGATCGCAGGATTACCATTTATTTTTGATCTAATTAATGCTTCAAAGCTGTGTCAACCACTTACCCTTAGTCCAATCACAACAATAATCCAAATTGCCCAATTTGCATTACAGATTAAAGTATGAAAATGGGTACACCTGAGTGCCCGCCCCATTGCTCTCGTGCTGCAGCAGCCTGCCTGTCGCGGTTCTTCACCAGCGTGGGGATGCTGGGGTTTCTTCTCCCTCAATCTGGTGTTTACTGGGTTTTAGATGTTCAAGACACATTTTTTAATGGTCGGGCTGTTCTCCTCCAGGTCCCTGGAGTTACTTGTGCCCTGATAGTTTAAGTTTTATTAGTCTTTCTATATAAAGGTGATGGTGTCTTTTGGGGTGTGAAAAGACCCACAAAACTGGCTGGAGCTTAGCGAACAATTAAGCTAAAGCACCTTGGATAATACAGCACGAATAGCCATAAAACCAGTCAGCCTGTGGCCACGCTGCCTGTAGCAGTGAGGACAGCCTGGGTGATGCTCGGTCCAGAGCAAGTTAAAGCGCAATGATTTTTAAACATACAGCTAAAAATAAGCCAAACCCACATTCGAACGCAGCCCACATAGCTAAGCCTTGCTTTAATAAAGCGTGAGGCTAGTTGCTAATTGGTGTCAACACCAAATTAGCTGCAGAGTGCAGGCATGGGGAGTCCATGCTCTCTCCAGAGAACAACCAGCTGAAATTAAACCCCATGTCCCCATCTGCAAGCAGGGACCCTTCAATACCTCTTATTTCTCTGCAGCTACAAGGGGTCCTGAACCGAGCGAGTTAAACCAGCAAATGGTTTCCCTGCGAGTGAGCGGCGCCTTAATCCCTCCTGCTGTGGGCTGGGCTGAGCCTGCCCGTGGCACATCGATACTAAAGGGGATTTTTTTCCTTTTTCCCCACCCCCACATCGAGGCCCTGGCCTGAATCGCCCCGGCGGGTGCTCAGCCCGAGCAGGCAGCTGCTGCTCAGGCCCGGGCGGGTGATGCCTTTAATTCCCCGGGATGCGGCAGCTCCCAGGGACTCACTGCAGCACACAGGCTCCCCCTGGCAGGGGGACCTCTGGATTTACCATTACTGATAACCGCAGCTCAAACGAGCTCCAAAATACCCAGCGAACAGCGACCACCTGCCCTGCTGAGCGTTTTCGCGTGGGCCAACCCGCGTGGCAAAGGCGGCGCTGTGCCGTGTGCGCTGGAGCAGAGGGACGCGGGTCGCTGGTGTGGGCTGGAGACAGCGCCGGGGACCTGCCCGCTGCTCCCGGGCTCTCGCAGCCGCCGGTGCGGCGCGGCTGAGCGGGCGGGTCCGCTGTGCTCCGGTACCGCCCAGCCGCCAGCAAGCTCCCCGGGCCCGTACGGGCGGTTGTAGAATACGAAAGTCGCACACGAGAACGACGCACGGTTTAAAAAAGGAAACCAAAAGCGAACCAAAACCACAAAGGTCAACGGGCTGCGCAGGGAAGTGCCAGGCTCCTGCTCCTGCCTCCTCCCAGCCCCCAGGACACGCACACCCGCCTGAGGCCCTTTTTTCATCACCGAACCACCGAGCGCTGCCCAGCCTAAAAGTTTAAAGCTGTGCCTAAGCCAGCCCTGGGCTCTACGTGTCTCACCGGGCTCTTTCGCAGGTCAAACCCCAGCTCTGCCGGACAAAATCACTCGTGTGATCACCGAACCCCAAGTGCCTTGTCTCACCCCCCTGCCCCAACGCACCCCCTGCACAGACTCAGCCCACGCATCGGCTTTGTTGCTTTTAATTTAAAATAAGAAGCTTATCCACAAGAAAAAAAAAAAAAAAAGGCAGGTTTGGCCCCGGGTTGTCCCCACCCCGAGCAAATGAAGATGCATTTGCGTTGCCCTGACGTGGTGTTGCAGACGGCAGGGATGGGGACACGGCCAGGCGATGCGGCACTGGCGGTGACAAGCTCGTGGGGACAGGCAGGGACAGCCACACACTTTCACATCCCCGTGTAGTGTTGCTAGTCCACACAGGCAAAGAAATCACCCGAAATCCCGTGTGCCCACCCTCCCCAGCCTCACGGAACATCGCTACCTGAAGGTGGGGGCGAGACGGGCGCTGGGGGGCACAGGGACCCCTCCGTCCCCTGCAGACGGTTCCATCTCCAGCACCGGCAAAACTCTGGGGATCCCACTGGCCGGACCCCCTCATTTTGGGACCGTCTTTCTCCTCCTCCCTCACTCCGTCTCCTTGGACTGCTTGGCTCGTTGCTTGCGGAGTTTAACGAAGGCCTGAGCCTCTTTGTCCCCCTTCCTGGACTCCAGCAGCCGGAGGATCTCGTCTCCTGCCAGAGAGGAGGGGAGGGATGCTGGGGCACCCGCGCCGTGGCCGCTCCTGACGCCGTGGGGCTGGGGGGCTCAGCGGGGCTCAGCCTGGCTGCGGCACCACATACCAGAGGGTTTGGGGTGTGTGAGGGGGAGGCGGGTCTGGGGCACCCGTCCCACATCAGCCGGGTCCTCGTCGGAGTCGAGGCCGGGCAGGTGACGCAGGGGGAAGAAGGCTTCGCCCTCCAGGTCGTTGGACCCCAGCGTGTCGTAGTCAAACACGGTCAGCAGCAGGCAGGCCCCCTCCTGCCGGCACTTCTCGGGGGGGATCAAGCTGTGGGGGGACGGGAGGTTGGGGGAACGAGACATCCCATCCACACCAAAATTCAGCCTTCTTTCCAGGGACCAAACAGGCTTCCCCAGCACGATGCTCTATGGGAAGCCAACCCCCCTTCAACTGCACTGACCCCAACCCCTTGAAAACACACCCAACCACACACCAGCCTGTGGGACCCAGGTCTCCGGGGTGCCCCTGCCCAGCTCACACCATGGGACCCCACGGCTGAGCCCCCAGTGGGGTGCAGGGGGTGGAATCCCAGGGCAGGACCCAGTTCCCGGGGCAGCAGCCCCACAGCCAGGGCTCAGCTGAAGCGCGGGGGGCTGCGGGGATTTTGGGGGGGCCTGGTGGGTGCCAGCCCCTACGTACAAGTCGAAGGCTTCATCGAAGAGGGGGTGCAGCTCGTTCTTCTTGCACTGGGTGGTCCGGGCCACCACCTCCGGGAACTCGTGCCGGGGCTCCAGGGTGAGCTGGACGAAGGGGTCACTCGAGCCTGGGGGGTGCAGCCATCAGCCCCCTCCTGCCGCCCCTTCTGCCCCAGCACAGACGGCTGAGCCAGGCTGAGGTGGCCGGACACACAGGGATGGCAAAGGGGGTCCAGGGGGCATGACCCCCACCCCAGCCCACACTCCTGGGGGGTGCAGGAGCATCCCCAGCCTTTCCCACACGTGGATCAGCCACGGGCGGCTGCAATAGGAGTGACCTCTCCTGGAGACCTTCCCAAACGACAGCCAACCCGAGACACCGTCCCTTGCCACCCTGGCTGGCGCTGTGAACTGAAGGCAGCAGGATGTGGGCACAGTGTCCTGCCTGCCGCATCCCCCTGGACCACCCCCGACCACTGCAATACCTCCCCTTCTTCTCCACACCTCGGATGCACAAGCACAGCGAGACAGAGTCCCGTTACTCCAAGCAGTGCCAGCATCTTTCCTACCCAGGGGTGTACTGGGGACTGAGAACCGGGGATGCCGGGCAGCTGGGGCTCCCCAGCCCACCCACACTCACCGTTGGAGTCCAGCGGGATGAGGTTAACAGCGTTGAGCACTTCCACGCGGAGCTTCTGCTCCGAAGGGCGGTACAGCGCTTTGATCGTCACGGCCCCGTACTTCTCCGAGCTGGTGTCCAGCTGAGCGGTGGAGAACAAGAAAAGGGCGCTGCCTTTCGGCGCATTCCCGAGAGGGCGCCCAGGGTCTGCTGAAAGCTGAGGGGGCATTTGGGGGTACCGGGAGGTGATAGGCATCTTCTGGGATGCAATTGAACCCCCTCCTGCCCACCGATGGGCAAAATGAGCTCAAACAGCCCCAGGACTTGGGGGGTGGTGGGGAAATCCTGTGTTTCCATGGGTGGGCTGTGCTGGGCAGCCTTGTGTGTGCAAGGGGAGGGTGTGGGAAGGGGCTGGGGGCACCACCCTGACTCCCACCTGCTGCTGGATCCTGTTGCTGAAGTATTTCTGGATGAGTTTGCGGCTGGTGGCGGAGCAGAGGGCCAGGTGGTTCTCCAGTGACTGTGAGGAGGACGAGAGGTGACGGACAAGCACACGGACAGGTCCACGGCCCAGGGATGCCCTCCCCAGATAGCACCCGAAGGACACCCTGGGCATATCCCCAGCACCCCGTACCTGGAAGGCTGTGGTGCGGAGGGTCTCCAGCGGCAGCCCGCAGCCCTGGGCATGGAAGGACAGCTCCAGGCTCTGGGGAGAACGATGCTGTCAGATGGTACCCAAACACCCTCTCCTTGCCGGGGACCACCCCGGTTCCCCACGGTACCTTCAGGGCACAGAGCAGCTTCTTGTAGCGCTGGGCCGAGGGGACCTGCTGCCTCGTGGCTGCTGACAGCACAGCCAGGGTGTGATGCCAGAGGAGAGTGAGGAGGCTGAGGGCACGAGGGAGGAAGGCTGTGAGCGGGCGGGTGGTGGTTTTGGCGGGGGGGTTTGGTCCTTGGGGTTTTGCAAAGCCTGGTTCATCCCACTTAGCTGAGCAGCCAGCCTCAAAGTGGGATGTTCCCAAGGACCGTGGGGCTGGCAGGACACTCCTGCCGAGGGATGGTGACATTGCTGCCATCATGGGTCCCAGAGTCCCGCTCACCTTTTGAAGTTCTCCTGGACCAGATGCTCGTTGAGATACTGCAACTCCGACTCCAGGAATTTCATGAGTGGGGTGATGGACTGCAGTGAGAGGAGAGGGACGTTGGGGAGGGCACAAGGGGACCGTCCCCAGCAGGGCAGAGTGAGGAGAGGGGCAGAGCACAGCTGGCTGGAGCCAGCAGTGCAGGGGGGTCCAGAGGGGCTCCCTCCCCCATGGGCAGACTGTGCCTGCTCTGGTCCTGCTGCCAACACGGACATCAAACAAAACACAGGGGGCTCTGAGCCTCATCACTGGTGTGTCCTGCACCCCGGGCATGACGCAGGGAGAGGTGGGGAAGGGTGATGGGGGCCTCCACCAAGTAGGGAAGTGCTATTCACAGCTGCCCAAAAAAGATGATCCAGGAGGGGCCAGGCCAGGTACTTACATCCTCGGGCTCCCCGGTGTCGTTGGAAGATGAGAGCTCCTGGATGTGTCTGGCGATGCCCTTCTCCAGCTGCCAGGGAAAAACGCACACAGACACTTGGTGTTTGTGCTCTGCACCAGCTCCCTCGTGCCCAGGTCCACCCTGCCTCCATCCCAGGAGCACTGTGGGCTCCAGGCCCCCTTAGGTAGAACGTTCCCCACTTTGGGCCAGGAGGCAAGGCAGGGGTCAGTGGCAGGCGGTCACCTTGGTAGCCAGGGCTTGCACCACGTCCCGGACCTCGTGGTCCAGGCAGGAGACGGTGCTGTCGAGCTGGTGGTGCAGCGTGTGCTGGATCTGCTGCTGGTCGATGATGGCCCCTGTGCGCTGCTCTAGCTGGGCCCAGTCCAGCTGCGATGGCAGCTTCAGGATCAGCAGCCGCAGCTGCTTGATGTTGTTCACCACGATGCAGAGCTGGGAGAGGTGGGGTCTGCTGCAGGGGGTCCCACATTTCCCCTGGTGCATCCCCCACCGGCTCCATCCCCCTCCTCATCTCCATCCCCATCCCTATCCTCATCTCCTTCCCCATCCCTATCTTCATCCTCATCTCCATCACCATCCCTATCCCTATCCCTATCCCTATCCCTATCCCTATCCCTATCCCTATCCCTATCCCTATCCCTATCCCTCTCCCCCCGCTCACATCGTTTCCCTCCTGCTTTTCCAGGATTATGGCTATCAAGGGTCAGCTGGTCCCCATGACATCTGGGTGCTCGGCATCTCATCTCCATTTGTACCCCAAAACCACGGCCAAATCCTTCCTCTCCCTTAGCGGTGGCCCCTGCCCTGATACCAACCCTGTTGGCGGCTTCGCCCTCGTTCTGCTCGCTCAGCGACAGAGCCTCAGCCCTCTCCTTGATGAGCCGGCAGTACATCAGGGCGATTTTGCACATGTCCTGCACAATAGAGAAGCCAATGGGACTCAGCAGGGCGGCATGGGGACCACCATGGTGTGGGACACTGGCCCCGTTCATGGAGACACATCTCCAAGAGCAAGAGAGGAAACGTCAGCTGCTGAGGCCCATAAGCGTGGCATCTGATGGCAGCGCGCGGTGTACAAACCTCCACGAGCTTCACCATGATCATAAAGGCTTCCTCAGGGTCGGGCCAGTTGAGCTGCTGCCAGGTCTTCACGATCTGGGCGTAGCAGGTGGACAGGTCGACGGTGGACGTGCTGTGCTTGTTGTGCTCCCCAAAAGGCGTCAGCTGGGAGGGCAGAGAAAGCAAATGTAATTCAGCTTGTGCAGAAAGGAGCCACCCAGACAGGAGAGCTGTCCTTGGCTTTGGGGATCTCTGGCCCATCACCAGCTCCATATATCCTGATGTCATCGCCCAGTCACTGTGGAGAGTGGAGATCAGGATGGATGGAGCATCCCAAGCCCCCACATCGGGTTGTGCCCTATCATACTCTAACACAGTGTTGCTGGACAGCACTGAACAGTGGGTAAGGAGCCCGTAGCCCTATGTCTGTCTTCCCTCTCCTCTTCGTAATGGTCAGAAGCCAAAGGGGTGCTCACAGCATGACCCAAACACAGGCTCATCACCTCGCTTGGGCTGATGGAGAGCAGAGAGGGAAGTGTCATGGGGACGGGGTGTGGGGTCAGGGTGGGATCAGCTGCTCCAGGACACCACGTCCTTTGATATGCATTTGAGAGAGAAATCAGCCCATTCCTGGGCTACAAAGGCTCCTACATGGTCATCCCAGTGCTGTGAGCGAGGCACAGCGGCAAGGCGTGAAGGGAGCTGGAGTGTCCTCAAAGGATGGAGGGAGATGTTCTCATCCCCGGGTTACCTGGTCCATCTGGACAGCCCTCTGTGCCCTCTCCAGAGCGATGGTGTAGGCCTTCTGCAGCCACTGGGGCACAGCTTCCTTGAACCACTGGTGGAAATTGCTCAGAGCCAGAGGTCCATCCCTGTGGACGAAGACACCAGCGTCTCCAACTGCACAGCAACAGCATGGGGCCGTCACCCCTCCTTGCTCTCATGTACAAGAAACTGCCCCAAGGTGGAGATGGCATGTAGCGCTGTGCTAAGGAGAAACCTCCCTTGTCTGGAAGCTGAGGTCTCCATCAACCCCACTCAGAGACAAGCCTGAAACCCTCCTGGTGATGATCATGTCACCACCAGACACCAACAGCCCAATCTGCCTTCTATGTAATCAGTGATGTAGGTGAACGGGAAGGATTTGGAGTTCCTCTCAATTAACTGCTCGTTCCCTCACTTCAGCATCTCCCCTCTTGGTTGGCTGGATACCTCTTTGGGACAAAGTCCTTCATCCGATAGAGCTCCTGCAGGTTCAGGTAGAGCTGGAAAAGGCTCTCGGCCGTGGGCTTGGACATGCTGCTGTCGACCTCACGCAGTTCCTCCTGGACATGCTCCGCAACCTGGAATGGGGAAGAGCTGTTAGTGAGAGTCTGGTGAGAAGGCTTGGTCAGCCAGGGGCTCTCTGAGGTGAGGGTCAGCTCAGGGGGACTCTTCCTCCTTTCGGGTGGAGAATCATTGGGTCAAGTCAGCAGATGATAGTCACTTCATGAGCATGCAGGGAAAGATGGAGTTTCCCTGGCTTGCTCCTTTTCCAGGCTTGCAACAACCGACTGCCACCTGAACGGTGGCCAAAACCCTCAGCCTGGCTTTAGACCTTAGTCCCACAAGTTCAGACCAGCCCAGGCTTGCTCACCAGGCTCTCCAGCTCCAGGTAGGCAATGGAGAAGAGATTCAACTTCAAAGTGCTGCAAGAGAGAAACAGGGAATCAGGAGCCTGCCAGCCCCAGCCCAGCAAACCCCACCTGGCCATGCCCTTGCCATGGGGATGAGGACAGAGCAGCTCCAAGAGGCAGAGACAGGACCACAAATGCCAGCTGTGGAGCCACAGAGCCAAGGAATGAGGCATCAAAGTGCCCTGTTGCCCTTGACCCCAGGGAAGGTGGATGAGGGGAGATCAAGTTCTGAAACCTACTTGATGAAGAATTTATTCCAGACTTTCTGGCACTGCTGGAGATCTCCTATCACCTCCAGGAGGAGTCTGGACAAGGCTTTGCCATTCTCCTCCATGCTCTGCAAAGGGAGGAACAGCTTGTTTTGGATGCTCCGTGATTTTGAGATGACTTGGGCTCTGTTCTGATCTGATTTATTTCTATGATTTGTTCTCATGGGGTAGCAATCCATCATGAGATCCACATCAGGAGCACCAGGAAGCTGTCAGTCACACTCACTGTCACCCTGTGTCTGCGTGGCTGGGATGGGGGCCACCTCCTGTTCTCCTGAGCATTGCACCAGAGCCTTAAGCTTCAATGCACCACAGCAGCTGCAGGTAACGTGGCTTATGGTATTTTTAAGCTGGAAACCATATCAGAAAACTGGAGAAGCTTCATCTCAGTCTTGACTTCTCAATCCCTTGGGCCTCCCACCCCAAGCCCAGTGAATTGTTTATTACAACTTCAGAGAGGCAGAGATGGGAACTGACCTTCACCATGGGCTTGAGGTGCTGCCTCTTCATATGAAACCACTCCGTGGTGCCTGACTGCAAGAGAGGAGTTCTGCTGGGATGGCAGGGAAGCAGGAGGAGCAAAGGCAGCTCTGTCACCCCCTTCACCCTCCCTTTCCCCTGGCAGGACCCAGCTCCATGGCATGGGAACCACAGGCTGGGACCACCAGGTTGAAGAGGGGCAGGTATTTCCTCCCCCTGAGGTGGTCCTTGTGGTTTTGCTGAGGTGTGGGCACTGGGCAGGAGATGGAGGGGATGGGAGAGCCACAGGGTCCCACGTCCAAGGGGTTGGGGATGATGAGACCCCCTGGTCCTGCTACCTTCAGTGCCATGGAGACCATCTGGGAGAGGTCGGGGCTGGGCGTGCACAGCTCCCGGAAAGCTTTCATTTTGCACATCTGGACCAGGACCCTGCAAAGCGAGAACCTCGAGTGAAACCCAGCTCCAACCCACCAGAAACAACCGCCTTCTCCCGCAGAGAACCCACCCAAACCAACCTCCCCTTCCCAACAGCATCCCCCAGGACGGGGGACAGGACAGGTGTCACAGCAGCCTAGAAGGGGGCAGAAAGGACTCACGCGGGTTTTTGCTCAAGCTTACAGGCTTTTCCATTATGGTAGCCAAGCCATATGTCCCCACGCACAACTGGAAACAATTGCTTGACTCACCGGAGCAGGGACTGGAGCCTCTCTGGGGACCTCGGGACAGAGAGGGGGAAAATGATGCGGTACCTCCGGATGAGGGAGACCCCGTAAGTCAGCAAGGACTGGAAGGACTCGGCCAGCTCTGCTTTCTGGGGAGAAAGAAAAATATAGAGCCTGTCCTCCTCAGCAGCAGAGACACCGGCAGGACCACGGCACCGCAACAGAGGGAGCTGGTGGCTCCCGTTCCTTTCTAGCCTGCTCCAGGGATGGGAAAACCCCCAATGTCTTTGATAACTTCTCCCTGGAGGGACTGAACTGAGCTTTGTGCTTAAGCCTCATTGCTCTGCATGAAAAATTCAGTCTCATCAGGGTGCTGCGATGCCATTGAGAAAGGGGTGGGGAAAAGTGGGAATTTGGGTCATATTTAAGTTTTGCAGGAGGTTGTGATTGACTTGATAGCAGCGATGGAGGAGGGGGATGTTGGTGCAAAGGGTAAGAGCTGTTCCACAGAGAGGGAGAGCAAAGCCCTGGGGCAAAGGGGCTCCTGGACTCGTGAGTTGTCCTGGTCCCCACGGCTGGTTCTCCTCAGAAATGCCCTCCAGCCCCCCCGGCACCTCCAAACCCCACCAGCTCCTGCCCTTCCTGGAGCACAGGCAGGGAAGTGGCCCCAGGAGCCGGGGTTGGGTGCATGGGGCACGTTTCCCCGCTCTGTGTCACCCCTCACCTGCTCTGGCCTCAGCCGCTCCTGCACCCACTGGTACTCGATGCTGGTGATCTGGTGCAGCAGGCAGTTGCTGTTGAACTCCAGGCTCTGGTAGAGCTTGCTGTACGCCAGCCACTGCCTGGGGAGGGGGAGAGAGGTTGGTCTGAACCCCCTGGGGCTGAGGGGGACACCCAGGGACCAGCATGAGGACCCCCCCACCATGGCTGGGATTGCAAGGGCAGGATCTGGGTCTGCTGGTGCTGCACAGGGCAGAGGGACAACAGCAGCCATGCTGAGCTCATGGGTCCCACGTCCCCAGGGACAGCACTGGGGCCCTTGGCCCCTCCACCCCCCAATGCTGTGTGCTGGCTCCCCAGGTGTGAAATACTCACGCCATGACCTGGTGGAAGTCGGAGAGATCCTTCTGCGTGGCGTGCAGGTACAGCACAGTGCTGGCGTGCCTGCTCAGCTCCCCGTCCCAGGCGATGCTGCCGGCCTGCCAGGATGCAAAAGGAGCAAGCTGGGCTGAGCGGGGCAGGCACCAGGGCTGGGTGGGTTTGCGGGACCATGGGAGGAGTGGGAGCCCTGTAAGAATGCCAGGACCAAGCAGGCATCACCACAACCCTCCTCCCCGCCATACTGCAGTGATGTGTCAGGTTGGGGGGCTCCCAAGGAAGCTTTCAGCCCAGCCCAGCCCAACTGCCCATCGGTACCTGGTGCTGGAGGATCTCGTAGGACACCAGCTGCTGCAGGAGGTGGCGATGTACAGTGTAGCTCGGCTGTGTCCTGCTGCTCGTGGTGGCCCTCTGGAAAGAGACGAGGCGTATGTGCAATCATCACAGCTTGCCTGAACATGCAGGGACACAGTCAGAGAGTGTGGGGTCAGAGAGTCGAGAGTGTGGGGTCAGAGAGTCCCATTTGAAGCCCAGCCAAGGGGTGCAGGTGCATCAGGAGGGAGGACCTCACACTGGCACAGGACTCAGGGTACGGTCAGGTGGGTTTCCAGCATGTGATAACCCTGGTGCAGGCACCTCTGGTCCTGGCGCGGGGATCTGTGACCCCAACATAGTCACCAAGGTCCTGCCAAGGCAATGGAAAGGGACCGCCCCATCCCCTCCGCTCCCACCTTTTTGTGGGTCAGCAGGAACTGCAGGTGACACTGTCCCCGGTTGGGGTACGTGTCTGTCCGTGGCTCCAGCTGGTACCACCGGTCGTTCCAGCAGTGCAGGTCCTGCAGGCACAGAGACGAGGGTGAAGCCCTGAGCAGCCTCCCCAGGACAAGATCCCGCCCAGGGACCGGGTCCCACTGTGTTAGTGAGGCAGGAAGGTGCTGTATGGGACAACTCCAGCACAAGATGTGTCATCGCTGAGCGAGTGTGCTGGAGTGGCTGGGGCACTTGCCACCAAACTGAGGAACCTGGTATCAGTTTGTGGCTCTGAGCTGGGATCCTGCGTGAGCTCAGAGCTGCCACCGGAGTGGGATTCTGCCCAAACCCCGGGAGGTTTAACTGATGCCTGGGGAATCATTTGGAGGAGAGGATGCACTGCAGCACTCACCTTCAGGCGAAGGACCACATTCCCCAGGAAATCATCCTGCCCTTTGTCTTTGCGAGCATCTTTAAAGATCCTGAAAGACAAAGGAGGGGCTGAAAAGGTTTCCTGCAGCTGTGACCCAGCTGTGTTCAGGGCAAAGAAGGATGACACAGACCTGCCAGCCGCCCTCCCTCCTTCTAAAGGCAACTTTTGAAATCCAGCAGGCAAATAAGCATTTTCCAAACCCTCTTTCCTTGCCAGCCATTAGGACCGCACCAGCACCAACCGTTTGAGGCCATGGAGATCCGTCAGCTCCCCCAGCTTGTGCCGCACCGACTCCACAACATCCGAGTCCCTGCACGGGTGGGCAGTGAGACCCACCATGGGGGGAAGGAGAAATTCAGGTGATTGCAAAACAGTTCAGGGAGTCCCAGTGAAGCAGGGGAAGGGAAGGTGCTGGTGGCAAACATGTCAGGACTGAGGCCACCCCCAAAACTGGCTGTCCAGCCAAAATCTGCAAGAGCAACCCCCTTCTTGCCATAAATAAAACCAGGCTCAGGGTCAGCCCCGGCTGGGCAAAGCCAGTCTGGGCTCTCCCTGCCTCTTCTCCCAAGTAACAAGCAATAGGATGAGAGGAAACAGCCTCAAGTTGCACCAGTGGAGGTTTAGATTGGATATTAGGAAAAATTTCTTAATGGAAAGGGCTGTCAGGCATTGGAACAGCCTGCCCAGGGCAGTGGTGGAGTCACCATCCCTGGAGGGGTTGAACGGACACAGAGACGAGGCTCTCAGGGACATGGGGTAGTACCAGGGGTGGGTTATGGTTGGACTCGATGATCTTGAGGGTCTCTTCCAACCAAAATGATTCCGTGATTGCATCCTGCACTGTGCACTGTGCCAGCAGAAAGTGATGGGGAAAGGGGTCTCCAACTGGTTTCTGGGGTTTTTCAAAGGGTGCAGGCTGAAGGACCAACCAAGTGCCCCTCCCAGGGGTGTGGGGGTCACTGGCAGGGGGTGCTGCTGCTCACCACATGTCCAGGTGGAAGCTGGCCGTCTCCACGTCTCCAAACTCCCTGCAAGGCACCAGCAGGATGCTGTTAGTCCAGCAGCATCAGAGAGATGGGCAGCCAGCAGGACAGCTGGGCATTACAGGCAGGAGGTTCCTCCCTGGGGGACACCCCAAACCAGCCCCAGCTTCTGGTTGGGGTGAGTGGTGAACTCCCCTCATCCACCCCCAGGAGCCCTGGGCACAACCCTCCAGCCCCCCCAATAAGCAAAGCCAAGGGGTGCTGGATTACAGGATGAATGTCTCGTCCCACACCGGGTTGAGGGTCTGGCTTATGACTTGTGTGCGATGGATTTGGTCTTCAGGGATGAGGTCTTTGACCACAGCCTTCATCCGCTTCTTGTGGTCGGGGTGGGCCGGTTCCTGGCTCTTGGCCTCGATGCCCAGCAGGCAGTATGGGTCGCTGAACCCTGCGGGGACAGAGCCATGCAAGTCCCCATCGGGAGCAGCAGCTGTCCCTTTTCTGATGGGACACCCACCCGTCTCCACTTACCGCTGACGTCTTTACCCAAAATCCCCTTGGCTTCCTTCACAGTGGCTTTCAGGCAGAAAATTGGGCTCTGGAAGAATGAAAAAATCCAACTAAATGAAAATGAAAAATCAAAAGAATGAATAATGTGAGGGGACCACAAACTCATAGAATCATTTTGGTTGGAAGAGACCCTCAAAATCATCAAGTCCAACCATTAACCCAACCCAAGCACTACCCCATATCTCTGAGAACCTCATCTCTGCATCTGTCCAACCCCTCCAGGGGTGGTGACTCCACCACTGCCCTGGGCAGCCTGTTCCAATGCCCCACAGCCCTTTGGGGAAGAAATTGTTCCCAACATCCAATTAAACCTCCCCTGGCGCAACTTGAGGCCGTTTCCTCTGCTCCTGGCGCTTGTTCCTGGGGAGCAGAGCCCGACCCCCCTGGCTCCAAGCTCCTTTCAGGCAGTTCAGAGATCAGAAGGTCTCCCCTCAGCTCCTGTTCTCCAGCTGAACCCCCAGCTCCCTCAGCCGCTCCCATCACGCTTGTGCTCCAGCCCCTTCCCCAGCTCCGTTCCCTTCTCTGAACTCATTCCAGCACCTCAAGGGCTTTCTCGTCTTGAGGAGCCCAAAACTGAACGCACTTTGCAAATCAAACCCTGTGAGGAAGGATGGGGCTGGAGCAGGACCACATCATCAGCTGCTGTTCAGGCCAGCAAACAGCTCCTGGGTAACTCCCCCAGCACAGCCCAGGCCACCTCGTACCCCAAAACCCAAACACAGAGGGGCCGGGAGGCACTGCAGCCCCCCCCAGCACCACCATGATGAGGGGACCCATCCTGGGTGGCAGTGCACTGGGGAAACACCATCTCCCTGCTTACCTCCAGTTCCTTGACCCGCTGCATGATGAGCCTGTGCTCCTCCACATCCATGCCGAAAGCCTGGGGAGATGACAGGGACAGTGGTGGTGGCTGGAGAGCAGCCAGGGGCTTCCCAGCTTCCCAGCTGGAGCAGAGCAGGGCGAGGAGCAAAGGGCCCAGCAGAAGGGCTGGGGCCCAGCTGGAAGCTCTCAAGGGAGCATCTTCTTCCCACCATCCCCAGCCTAAGATAAATATTTCTCCCTAAGGCTAATATTTCCAGCCACGAACTGTCCCAGCCCTCCAGCTGGATGCTGCTGTTACCTCTTTTAAGTTGCCTGTGAAAACCTTCCTCCGAGTGTTCCCCATCTCTTTGGGATGGGGAACCTCTGTCAGGGGAGGAGGTTTTGGGGACCCTGTGGGGAGGTGGGGACCCACCTTTTGCACGTAGGCATACAGCTCCTGGGAGTCGGCGACGTGGTGGTGCTCAGGTTTACCCAGGCGGTGCTGGATGGTGTAGAGGACCTCCTCATAGAGCAGGGCCAGCTGTGGGGGACACACCAACACCTCACACAGGGCCAGGACAGTGGGGGACCTGCTCCCTGCCTCCCTCGGGACTAGTAGGGTGTCCCCCCTGTCCCTGCCACCCAGCTCCCGGCATCCCAGCCACCACCAACTGTCCCTGGGGAGCATCTTCGGGAGCTGAGCCAAATCCCTGAGCCCCAGCAGCTATGTCACCTCCACCAGTGTCACCAAAGGAGACCGCGGTGGGGCCACGTCATACCTCTCTCTTGGACAACCGGTGGGACAGATCCATCTAGAGAAACGAGAGAAGCAGAGAGGGTTCCCATCAGGTCTCATGGTAGAGGGTGGTTTTAAGAGGAAACCACAGCTGGGCAGGGCTGGCATCACCCATAGCCCATCAGGGTGGGATGCCTTGAAGATACTGTAACACCCCACAGATGCCCCACGGCCAAGGGACCACTTCCTCCATCACCCACGAGCAGGGTGGCATGGGATCTTCACCCCCAAACCCTGCTAATGAGGAGGGGGTGGTGAGGATGAAAACAGCAATTTAGGGTGAGCCATAGGAGGCTTTAAAAGCCAATCACCCACCTCTTGCCCCACAGAGCTGCTCCCTGGCCAGGCCAGGCCCAGCAGGACCAGGTTGGAGAACAAACTGGCCAAGGGAGGGGGCAAGTGGCCAATGTGTGGCAAGGGGCTGCAGGATAGGCAAGGAGACTCCAAAAAACCGTTGGGATTCGTGACTTGAGTCCCCTTGCCAAAAAGCACCATGAGCGCTGCTGTGATGGTGCATTGCTCGGTGTGGAGCTGAAGGTCCATGCCCCACTTGAAGGATGGCCAGCAACAGTATTTGCTTTCCAAAAGACAATTAAATTAAATCAGTGCCATGTGATGAGGCACAGCCCAGCTCCTGCGGTGCTCAGCCCCAGGGCCCTGCTTCCCATGCAGTCCCCGTTGTCTCCCACCTCAAATGTCACCTCCCACTCATCCCAGCTCCCTATGGGTCCGGCTGGGAGATCGACCCACTTCTGCCAAAAATACCCTTTTTCCTCAGCAAATCCCATCTCTCAGCCCATCCTGTTCCCTGCCTGACACCGGGACTGAGCCCATCCTGCATCAGCTTCTCCAACCACAGCCTGCATTTGGCCACCACCATGGCTGAGCAACTCGTTCCTGCCGTGGATCCTGGCCGGGTGACCGTGACTTTGCCACCGCCACAAGCCGGGTGACGCAGCCAGCGGGAGGGGGACTGGTGCCCCTGTGCTGGAGCCTCTGGGAGTGCAAGGGAGCAACACCAAAAAGTACAGTGGACATTTTTGAAATTAGTTTGGCCCTTCCCACCACCCCAGTGCCCTGCTGAACCAGGGCTGCAGGGGACAGATGGGCAGACCAGCTCTACCTGTGGGTCAGCCCAGGCTCTGAAATGACCTTAGGATCCCCCTAACAGAGAAAAAAAACAGAACAAAAACAAACAAACAAAAAGAAACCCCGAGCTGCAACATTAACATTTACTTATGGGAAATCTAGGGCTGGCATAATCCCCTGGCCATCTGGACTAAATTCAACTCTTCCATCCCTGGTAAATTCAACCCTTGAGCTGTTCTCTCCCACCTGCTTCCCTATCCCTTCTAATCCCCGGTCAGTGTCGGGGGCCGCAGGGGCTCAGCAGCCCCTGGGAAAGAGGGACCTGTTGCACCCAGGAGGGTCCCTACCTGTCCCTGCCTGCTCCAAGGCATGGTCCCATCCTAAATACTTCAGCATCCCCGTGGGCAGCGTTGCCCCATAGCAGGGTTGCAAGCACAGTGGGCAGAGAAAAAGGACTTTATTTCTGTGCTGCTCTTATTTATCAGCAAGGGACAAGTGTCTGTTCCTGGGCTCAAGAGGGCAACCGGGGGGAAATCGCTGTTGATTTGGGGGCAGCTCCCTGTTGCTCCCTTCTGCCGTGGGGGGGTGGCTGCTGCGGGATCTCGCCCATCTGTGCACTGGACTGGTTAAGCTGAAGCTGAGCTGAGCCCCTGGGATGTGTTTACTGCTGCTAATCCCCATGCCAAGAGCCCAGCTCAAATCCAGGAGTGCTGCTTAAATCCGGGTCTGGACACAGGCACCAGCATGCCACCCCCCATCAGCTGCAGCAGCGCCACCCCTGCCAGAGGGCAGCCTGGCTGCGGAGACAGTGACACTTAGGAGGGAGGACAGTCCCCGGCTGGGGACACCATCACGACAGATCACCCCAGGGGCCAGCACCGGGGATCGTGCCCTCACGCCCCCAGCAGCGCATACAGAGCTGCAGGTCCCATCTCCACGGGGACAGAGGTGGGGACACCATCTGTCTGGCCACTGCCAAGGACGTCATTTGGGTTGTGGAAAGCAGGGCTTGAGGGGGGGCTCCTGGCAGCAGGAGCCCAGAGGTGCTGGGAAGCTGTAGCTGAGCGAAGAGGGGACCCTCTATGCTGGTGCAGAGCTGCAGCTGACCCTGCACACAGCCCTCGGGTGCACATTTGCACGGGCACATGTTTGCACAGGTACATATTTGCACAGGCACATGCTTGCACAGGCACACGTTTGCACAGGCACACGTTTGCACAGGTGCACACTTGCATGGATACAGCCCCCCACATCCCCACCACACTCCTTGCACACCCTTACAAAGCACCCGGCCCAGACAGGCACTCGGCCGCGCTTCTCTCGTTCCCTTTGACAGCCTCAGCACCCAGCTCTGCACCCTGGGGTCCCCCAGTCACAGCCATCCCAACCTCCTCCCCGAGGCCATCACCCCCCAAACACGTTCCCCAGCCCCCCGGGGTCACAGCCACCTACCTCGGGGCTCTCCTCCCCAGGGAGGGTCCCCACGGGGGTCCCGCCAGGAGCATCCATCTCTGGGGGGGCTCAGCGCGGAGCAGGGGAGCGGCTGCAGCTCTGGCTGCCAGTGCAGCCTCTCCACCTCGCTCGGAGGAAACCACAGGCCTTATCTCGTCAGGGCCGCTCCAACGAGCGGAAACGCGTGTGGGCCTCCCTCCAGAGCAGCACGGGGGCGCAGGCGCCACAGCCCCGCTTCTCACCGCCTGCCCTGCTCGGTCAGCCCCTTGGTGATGGGGACTTCGTGGCACAGACGAGATGAGGGCAAAATAAAGTGTCACGTCCAGGCCCTGCTATTATTCATGAGCGAGGAATTAATGGGGAGCAAGAGGACAGAAATAGTCCTGAGAAGGCAAAGTCCAGCAAGGAAATGGGGTGTCAGGGAACAACATGGAGAATCTGGTCTCCAGTGTGGTTCCATCATGCTCTGTAAGTGCAGATGGGGACCCTGCAGGAAGCTGAAGTCATTTTCAGCCCCCAGGGGATGGAGAGGACTTGAAACCCCATGCGAAAGCTTCAGGGAGTGGGTTAAACAAGGTTGGGCTGAGAACTGATGCGGTCAGTGCATGTGGCAGGGGCGGCACCAGGAAAGGCCGTGTGGCCTTCATCCCGAACAAACTGTCATAGCTGGTTACTGAGAAAAAAAAAAGGCAGCAGGAAATGGAGTTAAAAACGTGCTCTTTACTGTCAGCTTTCATTCTTGTAAACACTTTATCTGATTGCAACTCGCCAGGCAGTTGCCTATCACAGCCCGGCAGCAGCACCCACCCCTCTGAGATCCCTATCGAAACGCTGCGCTGATGGCAAACGGGGGGAGCTGCAGCCCAGGAGATGACCGAGGGAAGAGCTGGTATGCTCCAGGGCGTTTAATGTGTTTATACACAGCCCAGGGAAGGACATCAGCCTGTGCTCAACACTTCCATGTCACTGCTGCGACTGCTGAGCCCCCGCGGGCTCTGCAGAGCAGGACAGTGACCGTGGCTGATGCTGAGCTCTCCATCGAGGGGAGTTTTTTGCCTTCCAGCCTTCCTATTTCTGGCCCCCAGACACCCCTTGGAGCTGTAAGAAAGATGATTCAGATGCAACATGGGGGGGCAGAGGCTCGCTGTTGGCTTCAGTGATGCTGTGTAGCCTGTCAGGGATTTCTGCTTAATCCAAGCAGGAAACTGTGACTGTGGAAACTGCACTGGAAAGTCTGTCCCCTCAACTACTGCACGAGGCATCGCGAAGAGATGGCTCCAACGGCATGGAGGCACCTGCAGTGATGCTGGCTCCGGACAGGGCTGCAAAGAGCTGCAGGAGATACTGCAGGATGGGAGGGGAGGCAGGCACCCAGTCCCTGTCGTCCTTGCAATCATCTAGTCCCCTAATTAAGGCTGCTTTAGGAAAGACGTAACTTCCCTTTGCCTTGAAACCCTGTAAGGGCAGGTTATATTGGCAGAAGGGGATCCCTGAATCTGAGGGACCAGGAGATGGAAACAGGGCTGCCAGTGGGTCGATGTGGGGGGCAGGTTTTGTTCATCCATACCAGCCAGCACGGGACCGGGGCCATGGGGGGCTGCACAGCACACACAGTGAGTTCCCAGGGCAAGGGGATGCTGAGCTAATCTACGGAATAAAAATCCAGAGATACAGTGAGACACGGAAAAGCTGAAATCCATCCCTGCTCTCGCAGCCGTGGTTCAGCCTTATCTCTGAGGTTTGTAAAAAGCTGCTCGTTACACCTCTGCTCCCCCACCATGCCAGGAGAGCTCTTTTGAAACTCTCCCCAGGCACTGGCCCAGTAGCCCCAAGGAATTTGGCTTCAGCATCACTTCAACACCACTTTCGCTGTGCTCCCCAGTTTGGTGGTGGAACCGCCTCATCACTCCATGCCCGGTGAGGGCTCCTGTCCCCTCTGCTGGCAGAGATGCTCGGAGGTGCTCGCCCAGCCTCAGCCTTGACTCCAACCAGCCTTGCATTTGCTTCACCTTGGGCAAGCAGTTCAAAAACATCTCCTCCCTTGCTGATGGAGAAGGACACAGCGGAGGAGCTGATTTCTACTCTGCATCCCTCTCCCTTGACACAAACAAATGCTATTTATCGATCTGGGACATTAGTGCCGTGCTCCACTGCAAAATGTTGTCAGTAGGAAGTAGAACTGCAAAGTGCACGATGGCATTTGAAAATGATTGCTGTCGTCTTTGCTTTTAGCTTTGATTGCAAAAGCGAAATCTGGCCGAGCAAAGAGCAACCACAGAGATAAAGGCAGGACGTGGACACAGCGTCCCCGACCTGCTCGCACCTTTCACTGCTTCTTGCCAACAAAAAATAACAGGGGTCAAAAAAAAGTCTCTTACTACAACCAGCACAGAGACAAAAACTGGTAAGAATTTAGTTAAACTTCCAACCCACCTCCCTTCTCCTTGTAAGGCTGAAGAAATAGAACCCACTGAGATCGTTAGCATTGCTAAGCATCAGTCAACCGTTCTCCAGCCAGGAGCTGGTGGCTGTGCTGGGAATTTGCAGGTTTTATAGAGGAAAACTTCAGCTTCAGCATGGAAGTGTCTGTGAAAACAGCACTTGCCCCAAAAGTTGCGCAGCTGGTCACTGCGTTGCTCAAGGCTGGTTTGCAAACCCGTCTGGAAGATCTCTGTGCAGAGCTCGTGTGGGTTTGAACCTCCGTGTGTGCAAAGGGACAGTAGTTTAGGAATTATAGAATCATTTTAGTTGGAAGAGACCATCAAGTTCAACCATAACCCAACTCTAGCACTAAACCATGTCCTTAGGTTTGGTGATTTTGTTTCAATAGCAGCAAATATCCTTTTTTTCCTCCTGGGTTTTACCAACAGCCACCTGCTCCACAAAACACCAGTGACAAAAGTCACTGAGTGCACATATCACATTGTATTTGCACCTCGAATTACGTCTCATCCAGGAAACAATAAGAAAAGCCCTATAAAAGCAAATCCAGAAGTAGCACAGATTTCTGGTTAGGGGACACAATCCTAATAAACTCCATGCCCCAAACCTGCAGGACAGCCAGCCAGGACCTCGCAAAACATCCCAGACACCCCAAGTCAGGAGCTGTAAAGGGACTTTAGGGGAGACAAAAGGGACAAAAGGAGAGGGTCAGCATTCCCTAAAGCAGCCCTCCCTCCGCACAACACCGGTCTGCCTCCCCAAAATCACCGTGAGTGAACGCAATATAGAGTGAACCCTTCCATTCCTCTTAAAACCAACTCGTCCAAAAGGAAACCCCTTTTCCTCACAGGCTGCAGGGCTAAAGTCCTGTGGGGTTACAGGCTGCCCCTGCTGCAAACAAAGTCCACAGGTCACTGTGCATGGGGTTATTGGTGCTGCTGAGAAAATGGATCACTAAAGAAGCAGCATTATCACCCTCTTTAAAGGTTATCTTCCCTTTAAAGGAAAACCTGGTAGGAAGGGACCCTCCACAAGCATTAACAGCAGTTTATCTCCCTACCTCTTGGCTTGATAGTCCTGGAGCCGCAGCCTTCCCTCACCCTTATCTCAATCTCTCGGCTGGAAACAGTCATAGGCAAAAAATTGATTTCAACATGTCCCTCCTTCACTTCTCCTTTTAAACGCAGGGTCCAATGACTCTGCAAAACCAGGCTGTGCCTGCCGGAGTTTGGCAAGGCGTACGGTAAAAGCCCAGCGCGGCGGAGAGGAAGGTGGTTTCAAAATGAGAACAGGGGCGTTCCTGCTGCCCCTCCTCGGGTCTGGGGCATCCCCCTGGGGACCTCCGGGTGCTGTGTGCTCCGGGACCAGCGGTTTCATACCCGGCAGGGATGTCACTCAGTTCCCTTCCTTATCTATTATGAGGCCTTTCAGTTATTTCTACTCTAACCCCATATCTTTCCCTCTACAGGCTTTCCCGAGTGCTCTGAGTGCACCTAGCAAAAAGCAAGGGTACCTGGGGAGAAGTGGAGGGGGACACGCAGCACCCCCCACCTCATTTGGGACATCTTAGCAAGACGTCAAGGCAAACCCTGCCCTTCTGGGAAGAGCAAAGGGGACTTCCGAGCACCCACGCGGGGCAGGGTGACTGTGAAAGCTGCGTTTCCCGGGATGAGACCGGCCGGCTGCACAGTGGGGACGTGTGAGGATGACTCCAGCCACGCTGCCCACGGGGCAGTCAGCACCGTGGTCACCCGGGGGGCTTCACCAGCCAGACCCAGCCCCTCCGGATGAAACTGCTGCGGTGCCAAGCTCTGCTCGGAGCTGCTCCAGCTCCCCGGGGTCCCGAAGGGGAAAGCCCAGCACGTCCTGCCCACCCTGGTCCCGCTTCCCTGCCATCCCCCGAGGACACAGAGCACAGGCTGTGCCCTTCAGGAGGTCACAAACTTCATGTATTAACCTGGCTGCCGTTCCTTTGGCTTGCAGCACCCCGTGACAGCTTTAAAATGTTTTCTCCATCACTGCCATGTGCTACGTGTATGCAGTAAATATTTCATCCACCTCCCTCTCCCGGTGAGATGAATTCACCGTCAGCCACCGGATTTGTCATCCCCTCACGGCAGGGACAGGGAAGGGGAGGACACAGATTTCAAGGCCATTTCATCCACTGGTTTGGGCACTGAGTTCAGAGCAGCAGGACCTACAGCCCACCTGTGAGCTGAAGAGGGCCCAGGGTGGATGGCTGTGAAGGAGGAAGAGCTGGGGCTGACACCAGGTGTGCCCCATGGTGCGCACCAACCACCTTTGTGCCTGTGCTGGAGCACGCAGGCCAAATTATGGACCAACTTCATCACTGAAATGGTCCCACCACAGCTTCTCCACCACAACCTGAACACCCCCCCACTGCCCCGGCTCCCAGCCGGACGCACCAAGGCACAAAATGTTATTGCAGCCGATCCTGGTGCGGGGAGAGCGACGTGTCCCAGCCAGCACCCAGCCCTCAGGGAGCAAAGTACGGGGGAGAAGGACAGACTGGACTTGAGGAAGAGAAAGGAAAAGTTTAGAAAGACAAGATTTGCCGAACTGAGCCCACAAATGGAGTCCAAGCTGATACCTTTTACTCCGCTCTCTTGAGACCGTAGGAAATGTGCAGGATCTGGCACGTGTGCAGCTGGGAGCACGCAGCAGAGGCAGATCCTGGTCTGCCTGCCCCCCGAGGTGTGAGATGCAGCAGCCCCCGCCGGAGGGGACGTCCCCGCTCCTGCTCGCTGTTACGGGGGTCTCTTCACATCCCGCTGCGGCCTCTCTCAGCGGCACAGGGAGGGCCCTTGAGCAAGGAGGGTGCTGAAATACCGGTTTCCAGTTCAGTCTCATGATGGCAGCTCCTCAAGCTGACTCACGTAGGAGAGCAGACGGGTGAGTAATAGCCAGCACGGCTGCAAAGAAAACCCTTGCCTAAAATGACAATCTCCACCCTGCGTGTCCCAGCGTTTCATACCAACCCACCAGAAAACCCAACATTTGTCACTCGGGCTTACTCGTACAGCTTTAAACCCGAAACCACCTCTTGATCGCAGCCTGTCTTAGCAAAACCCATCTCCTAACACCAACCTGGCAGCTGTTTAGGGCTGGAGGTGCTTGTGATGTGACCCCATCGGCCAACACGAGCTGCTCCCTGGTGAGGGCTGGTCCTGCTCCCGGCTGATCCGGGAAGAGCTGGGTCCAAACTTCACCCCCTGACAACTCCAGCAGCTTGTGAAGGGAACTGGTGCTGCGAGACGTCGCTCATAAATCAGTGTCCTTCGTGTGGCAGAGAGGCGATTTGATCATCCAGTGCTTGGAGAGCGGTGGGGAACCCTTGCAGCCCCTGAAGGAAGGCACTGGCCAGGCTGGCCTAACTGCGGTCCCTGTGATGGCTCAAGCACATCTCCCCCCAGCTATTCACACAAAATAGTGATTTGCTTTGGTTTTAATTTTTATGTAATAGGTTGCACAAACAGGAGTGCTCAAGGTAAAATCTGGGCAGAATGGTGGGGAGGAGGGGAGCTCCATCTCTTCCTTCAGCCGGAGGGAATCCCGAGCAATCCTGCACCCACCCCATCCTTCCAGGCTAAAGCTCTTCCCCAGCCCCCAGCGATACCGGCAAGATTTCAGGGCCAATAGCAGGAAATCTGAACGCAGTACCTGCCGTTCCTGCAGTAACAGGGTTTTGCGTAAGATCTCAAAGCACTTTTGAAATACTCAGTTACACCACACTCCCGTGAAGGAGGGAAATCGCGGAGTATTTAGAGCGGGGAAGCTGGCACAAGGTGCAGCGAGCGGCTTTTGAAATGAACAGCCTAAAATCAGCAAGACAGAACCCTATGTGGTGGTAGAAAACCCATCTATGCTGAGAGATTTTCTGTATCCAGCACTAACAGTTACCTATGGCCCCTATTTTTTTTCAGCAGTACAATACCATCCAAATATTGGAATTTAATGGTATGGATCTAGCTTTCACATGGTAGCCTTTCTGCTGCACAACTGATGAATCATTCAAGCAGGGACCAGATCTGGAGACATATTAATGGAATATTAATGCACACCACTTCCTCCTGCCCCGCTCCCACCCCACTTCCAGACTTGCAATTGCACTTCCCTGCTTTAATATTTAGAAGTTTCCATGTGGGCAGCAGGGCCGCCTGACCCCCCCACCCTCTCCGAGCCCTTTCCAAAGAGAGCACAGCTCCCGGTTCCCATCAGGGAGACAGCAGCAAGTGCCGAGTATCTAAGCCAAATCTGGGTTTTCAGGCTTTAATGAGCGAGGCAGAGATTTTCACCAGCATCGATCTGGCCAAAACCTGCTCCCTCCTGAATCGTGTTGCTCCACTCAGCCCAGCACCTGCCCGAGCCTTGCTCAGCATGTGGCTTTCCCAGCCTTTTGGTCCCACAGCTTCAGCATTCCCAAAACGTGCCTCACCTCTCATCAGTTTGCTCCAAACACACCAAGAAGACCATGACCACTCTCTCTATTTTGACTCGCTCCTTCTCACCTCCCCATGGACCACACCGAGCCCGGAGGAACCCAGACATTCACCAACAAACCGTTGTTGAAAAGCTCACAGCTCAAAAGCCACCAATTCAGCTCACTAAGACCTGTGGTGAGGAGAGGAATATTTCATTTGTTCCAGCCTGACTCATTCTCTCAACATATTTTCCTTTTTCCAGGCAGCAGACATCATGGTCTCTCTGCAGATCTTACCACTGGTCTGCACTACTGGAAGAGACTCAGCTTGGACCACAGAGCCAAGTTCTCGTCAGAGCAGGTATCTAAATATCTCTCTCAAGCACACTTGGTTGCAGAAAGACTTAAAAAAAAACCCCCAACTTGTGGGTTTGTGCCGATTGTTGGTGTGAGAGCTGCACAGTGAGCGGTGCCAGGCAAGAGACCTGGAAACTTCGTGCAATTGATGTTTTCTAGGATTATCTGTCTGGGAGGAGAGGGTAACTGGGAAAGAGCCTTTTTAAAATAGAACAGGAGCCCTGGAGCACAGAATGGTTTCTGCAGCATCTTACAGTTGGACTGATGTGATCCAGGAAACCTCGATTGGAATTTAATTCACAAAACGGGATTTATTAGGTTCTTACTGGGCTGTAATATTTTCTCTCTTAATGCTTTCCTTCTCTGCCCACCTCTTGCTGAAAACAAACCCAAGTGGCTCAGCCAGCCTTAAAATGCAGCAAAACAGTCAAGTACGAGGAAAACAGAACCTGGAAGGGGAATGACGCCAGGCGAGGTTTGGATGTTTCCTATAGAGCAGCTTCTGAGCAACTGCCGCTTAACGCTTGTCAGTGCAAACCAGAGGGACTCACCTGATCTCAGCAACCATGGGACCAGATCCAGCGTGGAACGTCTCCTCCCCTGCCAAGCTGAAGCGACACGTCTAATTCTGCTCACACGAAGGAGCAGCAGCTCTGGCACTGCTGCTGGAGCACACCCAGATCTTCATGCTGCCGGAGTGAAAACTCCACAATTTTTCAGGGAAAAGAGCTACCAGGTGGCCCACAGTACCTCAGAGAGCTCAGACCTAACCGAGCAGAACTACCCAGACATCTCAGCACACTTAAAAAATACAAAGGACAAAATTGTGAATTGCTTCTAAATAAAGGCAGATTTTAGAGGGAACAACTACACTGTGTCCCTCAATTGCTTCTTCTAGCCATAGCTTATAACTTTAACAGGGACAACTGGTCTGGAAAAAACATTCGGGTAACGCATCTGGGTAAGGTGTTAAGCAGCTGCCTCACCAGTTTACAACAGGAATTGCAAAATGGGCGGTTGTTCAAAGATTTTAACATCTTCATTTCACAAAGTCAGTCAAGAGAAACCAAGTGACTGCTGTCATCAATGAATAGCCAAGGACAAAATCCAAGTGATTTTGCCGTTGTTAATTCTCCCTCTCCTCATCCAAATCTACTAAGTCACCATCAAGTTTGCCCACTCACACACAAATGCACAAACATTTTAAATTTTGAGCTGATTCCTCTTTACTTCACAGTCTTGGCAAAACAAATCTGCATTGAAAAAGTCATTTCACATTAATATATTAATCAAACATTTTCAAAATAAATATATTTTTTTTTAAATAACCATTTCTTTACATTACTGCAGTAGCAATTCTAGAAAAGTCAGTGCACAGGCAGTAGCAATTTGATTAATCAGCTGGACTCAAAACAAAAAGAAAACAAGAGGTGGACATTTCTTCTCTCCAAGCAGGCTGCATGCAGCAAGTCTCAGCAGTTTCCTAGTACACCATCTTTCCTCACACTTGCTGGGAAGCACTTTTCTCTCCCACAGAAACTGTCAGAAGTCAGTGAAATCTGATTTGTGCAAAGCTTTGTACAATACAAAGTTTTACGACCGGGTTACTAATGGGTCCTGTAGAGGTTCTGCACACTGGAGTCGTTGCTAATGAGATTAATGAATCAAAGCTGCAAAAGGAAAATGCTTGAACCCTCAGTCCAAGGAGCTCACGTTCAGGTTACTGGGAAGTGAATTCACAGCTGATGAAGAAACACTGACAGCATTAAAAAACGTCCAAATGAACAGCTCACTTATACCTAGCAGCTTAATCCAACAATTCGGATATTCTCTCAAGTGCTTCCAAGGCAGGACTAAAGCAACTATTTTCTCCCCATTAGCTATTAATTCACCAGCCACATCACAGCAGTAAGACACTTCACTGGCCAAAGAGTGTAACTTGCATTACAGCACAGAAAAAAAAGTGCATTATAAAGGGAATGTTCAGGATTTAGTGTCTCAAGCCCACATATCCAACTGGAAAAAAAGAAAGTTAGTGTATCCATATGATCTGTAACTAGTTAGATGCTGCTAATCGACCCTGTAACAAGTAGTGTGTTTTCTTGAGAAGCTTATCAGCATCACCTTACATAGTGCACAGCAAGGAAATCTGGAGGGCTAGCAGATTATTTGCTACGATTGTCAGGAATGACTTAGCTGAAAGGAAAAAAAAAAAAAAGCTAGTTTCATAGATATCTGAAAAATGTAAGAGATATCTATTTCCTTTGAGATCCCAAAGGTTCCCTCTGGAGCCCTTTCTCAGCAGCAGAGGGAAAAGACAGATGTGATACTCTGGGTTGAGCAGAACACCCAGAGACATCCCTGCATCCTGAGATGCTCTTGGCTGCACACTAAGGTAGATTCAAGACCCTGCCAAGAGCTTTGCATCCATGTTATGAGCATGTTAATTATCAGTTTGGAGCAGTTCCTCACTCTAAAAAGGTATAATTTATGTATCAAAAGAAACAGACATTAAGGGAAACAATCACAGATGAAGAGAACCTCCAGTTCTAGTGATGCCACACACAGGGAGAAGGGAATACTGCATGGGACAGCAAACCCTCAGGGCTCTGCAAGGTAACCCGGGCCACCAAAATCTCTCCCCTTGCCCTGCATGTATCTACCATTACAGTCTGTGAAACCTGTGTGCCTTGGGGGAAGGCTCTACTCCGCAGTGCTATGGACCACGCCCCAAGATTCTGCCAAAATGGGAAGTAAGAAAGCAATGAGTTGTGGAGAAGTTCTCTGTTAGCTTATTGGTTTTTCTTGTCCTCTGGTGGGAAGTATGGAGGAGGGGGTGGCTGGTCCTGAAACAGAGAGAGAGCAAAAGAATATCAGTTCACGGCTAAGGAAAAAACAAAAACCAACCAAACAAAAACCACAACCAAACAAAACCAAACCAAACAATAAAACATACACACACACAAAACCACGACAAAAAAACGAAATCAATTTGGACAAGCTTTGCTCGCCACTGAGAAATAAAACTGCTCAACACACACTTGGGCTCCCACCGCAACACCAGAACGGTACCAGAACTCACCGTGGGCATGTAGACGTTATGTGGGTTGCCTGGGCTGTAGTAAGCACTGGCAGCGGCTTCGGCAGCTTTCGCTTCAGCTGGCGCAGAAAGAGAAGTTACAGATTTGGTGATGTGCAAAGAACTTTTACAATCAAACAAAAACTCTACATATTCTTGGCCATCAAGTGCTACTAACAGAGCACTTAAGCAAGCATTTAACCAATGCTTGAGTTGCAAAATAGCTACAACAAACATGACAACTGAGTATTATCTCTTCCAACTGGTAAAAATGCAGTTGCCACAGGATTGTCAGGTCAGAAGTGAAACAGTCACAAGACTTCATGTGGGAATGGCACCCAGGACTTGCTTGTTAGCCAAAAAATAGATGCTAACAGCACTTTTGCCTAAATACACACAACACCCCTTAAAAAGGCAGACAACAAACCATCCTTCTTGGGACTAAAAACACAAGACAAAACAAAAGTCAGCACAAGTTTATAGCAGCTCAGGGGATTCAGTGTAAAGATGGTAACTTATAAAAAATCCAGATCCTCTGTTTCTGCAGAATACAAAAATCTTGTACAATCATCTGGATCGGTGCCACTTGGCAAATAATATTTCAAAGATCGGTGGTTGTCTATTCAAACAAAAGAGAGAAGTTACAGATATTTGTCTGGATAAGAATTTATGTGTGAGAGATCTACAGTTGTGTCCAACCACAAAAGCTCTTTTTTTGGTTGGTTGGTTGTATTTTTCGGTGTGGTCCCCCCAACTCCCATGCAGACCCCTTTTAAGACGATGTTCAAAATAATTGTGATAAACCTCAAATGAGTGAAAACGTGACTGACTTTTCCCCAGCTCCTTNCTGCAAAATATCCGCTAATGGTATCCACCCTGGAGAGAATCAGGCTGGCCTCCAGACTGAGATGGATATACAAGGCTGGAGATTACGGGAGTTCCCTAATCCCTCTCCTAAAACGTTTTAACTCTTAAGTGGAGCTTCTAATTTGACTCTAAATTCCCCAGGAGATAACAGACCAAAAAAAAAAAAGTTTGTTTCATGGGTAACAAAACCACTGTGAGCTAATTCACCTGAAGAGGTGTCCTACCTGCGGGAGTGGAGGGCAGGTCCGGGCCGCTGACGGGGGGTTCCATGGGCCCTGGGTAGGGCGGGGGTGGAAGCTGCATGTAACCCATGTCTCCATCCACCGTGGGTGGGCCTGGATAAAACTCTGTCAGGAAAAGGAAATAGCACAGCAAAAAAGAGTTAACTCCTTTGGGCGGGTCACAGCACACAGCCAATACAAGCCAAAGGCAAATAGAATTAAGCTCAGAAACAAAAGTTGCACAAGACATCAGATCCGATCTAAAAGATTGTCTAAAATTTGTGTTTCTTCCTCTTTTAACCCTTGGTAACTAGAATAATCCCCATCCTCAGTTCCCAGACTTACCAGGAGGAGGCGGGGGGTACGGATAGCCCCCGTTAGCCGCAGCTGGTGTGAAAGCATAGGATCCATTTGGCATGTAGGAATAGCCGTAAGCTCCATTGGGTATTTCACCTCTGGAGACTGGAAAAGAAAAGATAAATCTGACTTCATCAAAACAACAAGCCAGCATCAAATACAGGCAAATACCTCCAACAAACTTAAAGAATCCTTATCTGAAAAACCAATAAGCTCCATCCCAGTAAATCTGCTGTTCGTTGCATGTGAAAAAAGTTATTTTTAAAGCAAGCAAGTTCCAGATACAGCCTGAAACTCACAGGGATTTGAATCCAATCTGTTGCAAACCTAAAACTGCTCTTGTTGCGGGATGAAGGCAAAGCCTCGTGAAGCCACAAAACTGGCAGATGCTGCCAGACTCCCGTACCTTGTGATGCCACCTGCAGCATGCGCTGCCCAAACTCGATAGCACCTCCGGCTGAAAAGGTCATCTTGAATGTGGCAGATCCTTCCCAGCCACCTTTAGGGAGGAAAGACAGAATTCAGGTGTAAAGAGAAGCCATTTTTTATGCTATTTAGCTTTCACGCTTTATCTACAGATACCCTGCATATAGTTCTTTAAAGAGCTTATCCCAAATGTCCAAGAAAAAAATGCAGATAAGGTGGCAGAATTACCCTATCATCAGAAAAATTCACGTTGGGCAGTATTTTCAGGTCAAGAGACATTTGAAGTAGAAACTTCAATGAGGGAGATATTCAAAAGCTTAATAAAGTTGTGCCTGTTTCCACACCAGCTGCCGACAGACTGAGCTACCAGGAGCGCTGGATTTGCTCTAGCTTTGTATAAGATTAGTGCAGAAGACAGGGATTTTGTTAATCCTGTTTGCTAAAAAGCCTTTGCAACTACACCTAACTGTCAGCTATAAATTAGTTTGGGAGTTTGAGTGCCCAATGAATCAAAGAGCTTAATGAAAAACATGGTCCCATAAATCCATTAAAGTCCATGGAAGATATTTCAAGTCAGGATAATAACAATTAAAAAAAAAATAGTGACATCTCACATTACAGACTAAAAAAGAAAAACATGCACAGCCCAGAGCCCCAACAATGCATCAAAGCAGCAGCTGTGTCAGTGCTGAAATGGGCACATGTAGATTAAAGAGCTTTTTGAGCTAAATCAGACTCTCACGGCTGTTAAAGCAACATCCTCGTTAAAGGAGACAGCCTCTGGGGAAAATTCACCCAGATTCAGCTACAGCCATTTGCCTTTCATGCAGTTTAGAGACTTTGTCTTTACTGCTTGAGCCTCCTCTCACGCTGGCCAGTCCCGCCTTGGTCCATACAGAAGCTACGATGCCAATTTCAGGATTACAGACAAGCCTCCTAAGCAGTGCGCTGTGATTTCAGTGCGACAACTAAATCAAGCTGGGGATGAAAGAGTTTACTAAACTACGTGCCTCTGGTAAAAAGGAGAAACATAAAACAGTGACTAAAAAAAAAAAATCCTGAAAACGTCTACCACAACCTCGTCATACATAACGAACATAACGAAACCACCCCTTGAAGATTCCCTAATTTCAGGACAGTCTGCTCACTTCCAAGTGTCATTTTTGCTGCTAAGATGCACGTTAACAATAGCATGCCTCTCCTTGAGTTGCACAATAAACTGATGGCAGAGAACAGCATGCTGGAGATCTGCGCCTAAAATCCCAAACTGCTGCAGTAAGGATCATGAGCCTTTGGCACAGGAGGACCTGGATGTAGAATTAACAGGTAGCCCCGACTGAGCAACGCAAAATGACACCCTCACTCTTGCTGACTCTGCTCTGATATTCACTCAGTAAGATCACTTGGCTGACTGAACTTCGTATTTTGCACAGAGGGCAGGAACGAGATCAGCTGCAGGACAGATTTGTTCATTGTACCTGTACAGGAAGCAAATACGGGGAATATTTTTAGCTTCTAGTTTCAAAGAAAGAAATACATTTTAGCAGTACTGTAAAAACCCATTTAGTCAGTATCCAGTTTTGGTTACACTGGATACTTACTTTGCTATGAATTGTGTAGCTGAACAAAGATACAGAACATACATCTGTACTACACATACCTCCTGCCTCTGCTTTCACTGTGCCCTTGATATAATTTGCTCCAAAGACAGGCTGCTTAATCTCACAATCTTTCAACAAATAAAAGGGCATCACAAACGACTGCATAGCATCCTTTCCCTTCGACACAAAGATAACCTGAAAAGAAAAATAACATTACAAAGGGTATTTACAACAAACAGGAAACACAGCCCCGATTTATCATCTGAAGAGACTTTTCAATGGACTGAAACTCCCCCCCCCATCTGAAGCTCCTCATCAGTGCTGAAAGCCATAAGCTTGAACTCACTGCTCTTGACAAGGGCTCAAGGCAATAAAGCCTTCCAGGAAGACTGTCCTTGCCCAGATAATACTCCTCCTCTCTTCCAGAGAACTTGCTGCTCCACACAGCTGTGATTTAGTAGCTGTGCTGTTGCAGTCAGCATTTCCAGACCATTGCTAATTTCCAATCTTGAAGATGCCTGATGGATTAAACAGCTGCCTGTATAAGAACTAATCAGATTTATTATCTTTTGACAAATAGATAGGATATGCAATGAATTCATAATGCTCCCCAGAGGGAAAGGATGAGCCATACTTCAAGGGGTATTAGATTATCCTGACTTTCATGCATTCAGGACATATAAATACAGAAACGTAAAGAGCCCTTATCTCCTTACACAAGATAAGGCCTTTTACTACTTACTCGGTAGGGAGTCAAGAAAACACTCCCTTTCTTGGTCCCTTTGAAGGCATCTGGCATAGGTTCGATATCACTGAAGGTAATTTCTATGTGATCATAGGTCATCAAAACGCTGCAAACAAGACAAGAGAAGTGACACAGTGTTACAGCTCAAGGCAGAAATGCAATATGAACGTAAGCTTACTGACCTACCAAAACCATCTAACCTGAGGCTGGTGCTCAGCAGACAAAATCAGTCTGACTGCCTTTTTTTTTTTTTTGTTGGCAGTAGCAACTTAAGCAGCACTGGCTGCTTGTTCTCAGTCTGGTGTTCCTTCCTCAGCATGCTGGCACAGCTCCTGCTGCCTGCACAGCCAGGAACTGAATCCAGTCCATTGAACCGATGGAGATCTCATGACACACACATACGTATTTTATCTTTTTTTTTAAAGTTGTGTCGCATTTCTGCTGGGTCAGTTCCCTAATTTGGTTCACCACAAGTGACACAACGGAGGAAGGACTGCTGAAGCAGGAACTGCTCAGGCTGCCTTATGCAACACGGCTGCTGAAGGTCTAACCACAGCTTAAGCATCTCTGTCACAAAAATACGATCAAGAGGAACTCCCGTCTTGTCACTGCACTTCATTAACCCCTGTTGTCTGCATTGAGTCCTTAATTCTCAATTAGAAACTGACCTGATTAAAACCAGTGCAATACCCTTGCATGGATGCAGTGGGTAACTTGTATTAACACGACAGCATTCACTCTAATCCCTAAAGCTGGAGAAGCCTCCACCACCTTTATCTTTGCCAGCTTATGTGTTACCATCCTCATTCTCCTTTCCCTTCTGCCAGCAAGTACCTGTCCCTCCAGCAAAGGCTCCAGATGGGCATAGGGCTATGCTCTCGCCACAGCATATCAGTTGAATTAACCATCACAAGCAGCCTGGGCTGCAGCAGGAGAGGTAACCCCTGATCCAAGACAGGCTGACAACTGAGAACAGTAACACATTAAGCTGCCACTGTTGGTTGTTTCAGTGAACACAAATTTAAGCTCCAGAGTTGATATTAATAAATTATCCTAAGAAGGGTCACATCCCAGTGGAAGTCAGGCGCAGAATTCCTATACCAATGTTTAACCGGCCTCATGGAAAGAGGCCCTGAAGAATGAACCACTCCTTTGTCCCTGGAGCAGGTGACTGCCACGTCAGAACCCGAGCGGGCTGGCAGACACCGAGGGTGAGCACAGCCCATTGCCATGCAGACAGAGGCAGCTCTGTGGAGGCTGTTTCCATGGTTATATCCCAGCACCTTTTTCCAACACTGTCGCTGCTTCCCAAACACAGGGAGGGGGTGTGTGTGTGTGTGAGGAAGCGAGCAAACCAAACCGGGCAGGCAGCCTAGTGCTTCCCAAGCTCTTGACCAAAGGCAACACTGCAGGGGCAGCACCGGCTGGTGAGAGAAGGATGAGGCCTGGGCCCAGGTCGGGATCAGCTGGCTGGGGACTGAGCTCTCGGCGGGGGGGCTGGGGACCGCAGCGGGGACAGCAGCGGGGACAGCCGCAGGCGGGGGACCGGGGACAGCCGCAGGCGGGGGACCGGGGACAGCCGCAGGCGGGGGACCGGCAGTGGCCGAGGGGAGCGGTGTGGGGGGGGTAGGCCCGCGACTGAGGCCTCGCACAGCCCCCCCGGGGAGACCCAGGGCCAGGGAGACACGTACAACCCCTACCCCCGCAGGGAGAAGCGGGGAGGACGAGCCCAGCCACGCCAGCACCCACACGGTTAATTCAGCCTCTTTTAGCCACCCCACGGGCCCCTCAGCAACACGTAACCCGCCCCCCCACAAGCTCCCCCTGAGGGGAAGGAAGGAAGGAGAGAGAGGCAGCTCCCCGCTATCCCCCGGCGCCTGCGGCCGGAGGAAGGGAGAAGGGGATAGGACCTCACTTCTCGCTGTTGTTAACGATGACGCCGCCGCCCTCCGAGTGGTTCCTGTTCAGCGCCATGGCCACCGCCTCCTCCTCACGGCGCCCGGCCGGCTCTGCGCATGCGCGGCCCAGCGGCGCCGGGTGGGAAGGCGGCAGCGAGGCACGACGGGCCGGGGCGCGCGGGGCACGCTGGGAGTTGTAGTCCACGGACCGGCCGCCATGACAGCCCTCTGACCTCTCCTTTTTGGGAGAGCTCCCCAGCGTGTTTATAAACCCGTTAATCATCCCATCACACGTCCCGCTGACCATATATAATAAAATGATTTAAGTTATTTCGAGCCCGCCTGAGCTTGGCAGCAGTTTTTCTTCTGGCTTTTCTGCTCACAAAGGCACAGTAGCACTTCGTGTGTGGCAGTTCACAGAGCACCCTGACACCGTTCAAATCAACTTTTTTGTATCAAAATGCTGTATTTTGCTGCGGTTTACACCTAATTTTTTAACCTGCAGACACTTTCTGGCTGGCTCACTAGTGGGTAAATCATTTTCCCCAGGAGTTTGTCCAGTTTTGCGTGCAGGAAGGGGCTGTTCGGACATCCCACACAACCATAAGTGATTTTTAACACTGTTTGGCAGGATCTCCGAGGGAAAAGCTCAGAATTAAATGAAATTGAAACAAAAATTGGACTTTCAATAGGCAGTATGGGCAGAATTCAGATGTTGGGTAGAGCAGAATAAATACTATCCCACATACGTGATGGTGCTACACATGAAATGAGTCTTGGCCCCTTGAACAGCTGAAATTCTCCATTTCCAACTTTTTTTTTATTTCACATTTGATTCACATTTTGCATTTCACACACTTGCAAATGGATTTTTGAGCCTGATATTGGCTGCTCTCCAGGCTGGAATCAATCACATCCCCAAATTACCCTTTTATATTGGAAAGGTTAAACTGGAAGGACTAACCACGCGCCCTATAAACAAGTCAGGACCCTGTCTGTCTGTCTGTCTGTCTGTCAGGAATCTGGGAACAGGAAAATACCTGCAGTGTCTGCAGAGCTACTGTTAAGGTATGATCTCCTACCTCCAGGTGTGCAAGCAGGAGGAACTTTAAAAAAAATTAGCTATTGCATATTTTCATTAAAAATAGAAGCCCTGCAAAAGTAATAAACTGTTTTAAAGGGCTCCTCATATCAGTGACTGAAAACTGTGTATCAATAATATACAAATATATGTTAAGAGCATATATTACCCTATTTTTCTTTTTTTTACCCTAAATATTAACTTTTTATATAGCTTTGAGCTTTGTCCTACAACATTTGCAGCCCAGCCCTGTCTGAGTGCCTGAGAACCAGAGGGGGTGCGGGGGGAAGCAGAAAAGCTACATAATGGAAAACAGATTTAAATAAATACAGTGACATAATCTGTACAGTTCTTGGCAAGAAAAGAATAAGTTTGTGCTTTTCATATCCGCTTTTTTCAATAAGCCGTAAGTTTCCCTTTTAAGAAATGGTTATAACAAACAATCCTGATTCCTCTCCTATTAAAGTCAGCAGCAAATATGCACTTGGCTTCCACCAAAGTGCCCAGCTGAAGCATTGCCACCTCACACAAACTAAGGCTCTAAAAGCTGAAAACACTGAGGAAAAAGTGCCTAATCTGTCCGTCTTTGTTATTTCTAAGCTGAGGACTGAGGTAGGAGAGACAACTGAGACAATTCACTGTTTTGTATTGCCCAGGACTGACAATATTGTTATTGGATTATAGGATTCTTCCGCTCCTTTTGCAGTTGAACAATAAAAAAAAAATGTGTGTTTGGCACAGTTCCCTTAGAAACACACGGAAAATAAAACCTGTGTTATTTTATGACAGACGTACAGGACACAGAAAAATAAACATGAGATAATGGGACAGCTCTAGTGTATTTAAAGGAAAGACAACCCAGAGTGATGTCTGTGTAACGTTTAATGGCAAATCATAGTCTTTAACATAATTATATTATTCTGTTATAGTTTTTTCACACATTGTAAAATACTCTACAGTAACTAATTAAAAAGAGGAACACTCTGTGACAGCAGAAACAACTCAAGGGAACACAGGAAGGTTGTTCAAATTGCCAAGTGCCATCTACCCATCTAAACACCAAATGCCACATTTAGCCCTTTGCAGCAAAATCAGCGATTCAGAGCTGGCATAGTGCACATTTCCTAATCATTCCAGTTTGCACCCCAAATTATCGGCAACGTAGAGCAAACTCTGGGCCAATGCCCCAGGGGGATTTGCTCCCACCTTAAACGGGTCAGAATTTGCTCTATGCCCTAACCCATGAGGATTTATAGAGCTTCCAAGCAGGATAAAAGCAAGCAGCAGGAGAGGGTTGGATGGCACTTCCCAACTGCATCACACCTCCAGGAGCCCCCAAAACTCCCCAAAATCCCCCCTAAAGCTGCGTATCAGCATCCCAGCTCTCAGGGCAGAGACGAATTAAGCAAAAGCAGCAGCACAACCAGCAGCAAAACCCGAACATCAGCCATGTCCTCCTGAGCTGCTCCCACATGGTTTCAGGATGGAAAGGGAAAAATTTAGGATCCCACTGAATGATCTCAAACCCTGAAGGAGTTTGGAGACTCGTGTCTGTGCTTCAGGCAACACGGAGCAGGGAGGGACGTGTGGCTGGAGCGCGGGTTTCCCCATGGGGCAATCAATCCGCCCACGAAACGGGGCAAAAGCCCAGATTCACTGTATTTACTCTGGCAAAACTCCTTGCCGGGAACGGTGGGAGTTTTGCCTGAATAAATGTGATTTTGGGCCCAGAGCTGAGAAGGGAGGCCGCATGTGAGATCTCTTCCCGCAGGCGTGCAGCAGCGGTCAAGGTTGCCTTCCTCCTCCTCCTGGGACGTGACCACACACGGGCTGTTGCACGTCTCTACCTTTTTTATCTGGTGAGGCGTTTCTGATACCGAGTCCTGTCCGGCCTTAGGAAAACAGCAGCGACGCCTGCGCCATGTCACTGCTGACAGCTCGTGCTAACGCTGAGTTCTGCAGGAGAGCGACCCGGGGTGAGCCAAACAAAGCGGCTTTGAGGCAGGAGCTCAGGGCATGGGGAGTGAATTCCCATCCGGACAGAAGTCCGGGCAGCATTCCCGCTGGCCGGGAAAAGCCAAGATTTCATCCGAAGGTTTCACTCTGAAGCTCAACCTCCCCTTTTCCCACTGCCAGCAGTATTTAGGAGTTGCCACATGCGGAGGAGGAGGAGGAAGAGGAGGGATTTGCAGACACATCCCAATGGTCCCCCTCCCAGACCAACTCACCAGCTCTGCCCTGGGGAGGGGCAGCTGCACTCGGACCCTTCAGCCCCCCCAAACAAGCCCCCACAAGGGCTGTTTGCTGGGGATCAGCACCTCTTCCCACAGCAGCAGGACTTGGCAGCGCTGGCAGACAAGTTACAGTAAAGAAGCGCTTTAAGCCTCAGTGTTTATACAAACGTGGCATTAACTTTAAACCTCTCGGCTTTGTGGCTGCCTTTTTATTCACACTTTTTTTCCTCGTCTCCCCTTGAATACACCACTATGATTTCCAACGTATCCTTTGGGGAATATATATATATACTTCATATATTTAGCTAAACGGGCTGTTTTCCATCCCTGTTGACTGCTGATGCATCATCACTGACTCACTCACACCAGCAAAGAACCTGAGCCAATATATTTTCTCTCTAGGTCTATATTATATGGCACTACGACACTGTAAAGCAAGCTTTGGGAGGTAGGTAGCAAATTAATCCCAGTAAAAACAAACTTGTGGAAAGGCACACTGCGCTGAGACAGGGGCTGCACTGTGCCACCCTTACAGGCGGTATTTCTGTATTTTTCTTCTGGACAGGCTCCCTTAGGACACGTGAACTGGCATTTTTGGCTCTCAACCTCAAGTTTCCACCTTTCCCAGAGGGGACGCTTGCTTGAGAGTAGTTTTTGTTAATTGTTACTTATTGCCAGAGTCTAAAGGGTCATTTAAATAACCAACTGATGCTGCACTTTTTAACGATGCGCTCATAGCTGTCCCTGAAACAGACCATTTGCCCCTGGGACACACTCACAGCACCTCTTTGTCACTTAAAAAATTCTCTAAGCTAAGCAGTATATTTACTGCTCAAGGTGCTTTAAGAGTTGGGAGTTTAACAGTACTAAAGTCCCCTAAAATAGTATCTGCTTTGGGGGTTTGCCCGGTCCATGCTGGTCTTGCTACTTCAAAGGCACTTTCCTAAGGAGCATGCAGAAGGTGTTGATGAGCTGGTGCTTAAAAAAGCAGCAGCAACACAGGGATCGAGATAAGGCACAAAGCGGAGCATCTGTGCAAGTCGCCAGGGCAGTGCGAGCAGATATGAAGGAGAGGGACCAGGCAGCCCGCCAGCTGGCCAAGACACAGCTTCAAACCTACATGGCACTTCTGAGCAATGCACTTTACCAAGAAAGGCTGGATCGCGGTCCCTGATGTCCAGAAAGAGAAACTGAGGGGCAGAAAGCAGCACAGAGACTCGCCCAAGTTCTCTCAGCAGCCCAGAGGCAGAGCCGGCACTCGGATCCAGCTCCGTCCCAGCTCCCAGCCCGCGGCTCTGCCCACCGGACGGCTTCATCCACCCCTGGGTCACCAACAGCACGGAGGGAGGAGGGAAAGCTGCCACAGAGAAACGCAACACTATCAAAGAGAAGCCATGATGGCGGCAACACACTGCGGGAGAGACTCTTGTGGGTCTTCCCATGCTCCCACTCTCTGGGCAGTTACCTACGCTTTAGCACCGAAACGCAATCTTTCTTCAGCGGCCCGATCTGCAGGTGGGCATCGACGCTCTCCAGGAAGAAGGCTGGTTTCAGCTTGCACGAGAAAAGATAAGGGAAATGGTGGTTGATCTTGTGCTGGAACGGGTCACACTGACCCTTGGTAAGATGGGAGACCTTGAGCTGCTGCAGGCAGGTCATCTTGGAGTCCTTGACCCCGTAGAAGGTCAAAGCCTTCTCTGAATACTCCAGGAAGACCCCAATCGTGTGGAAAAAGGGCTGCTGGATGACCGACTCAGAGCCAGCAAACCAGGCCACGTAGTTCTGTCCATTCCACTGCAGGCAGCAGGATTTGGTGTTCCGCCCCAGGCGCCCACAGTTGTAGGACACCCGGGGGTCGAAGTCCTCAGCGATGACACCGATGCTGACCCAGCCGTCGATGAGCTCCACCTCCCAGTAGTAGTTGCCCCGGTTCATGAGGTTCACACCCACCACCTGCTCGCAGTTGATGAACCGCGTTGGGCTCTCTGGGTAGGGGATGGGGCACAGCACCCGTTTGGCCCCTTTGGTGCCGAAGAGCTGGATGAACTTGTCAGCTGTGTCACTGTCCAGGTCAATGATGAAGGCAACTGTGTAGGGCAAGAAGGAGAAATGAGGATGAGGAGGCAAACAGGAGGAAATCCCCCCAACCCTCCCGCTCTGATCCCCTGCTCCAGCCCTTCAGTGATCAGCATGATCCTTTCTGACTTCCACCGTCACTCTGTTCCCTTGCTTTTAAATCCCACAGCCAACTCCAGCTGATGAGGATAAGGGGCTGAAAGAGGTGACAGTTCCATAAGCAGAATGAATACAGGTAACCAGGCAGCAGAGAGCAGAGGGACTGCTCCATGAGCTCAACCATAGAATCACAGAATCATTTGGGTTGCAAAAGACCCTCAAGATCATCGAGTCCAACCATTAACCCAACACTGTCACTAAACCAGTTACTGGGCATTAGAACAGGCTGCCCAGGGCAGTGGTGGAGTCACCATCCCTGAAGGAGTTTAACAGACACGTAAATGAGATTCTTAGGGACGTGGTTTAGTGACAGTGCGAGGTTAACCGTTGGACTTGCTGATCTTGAGGGTCTTTTGCAACCCAACTGATTCTATGATTCTATGAATTATCCCTCTGCTTGCTGCCGCTGAAGCTGACCCTCACCAGGCCGCTGCTCTGCAGCAAAGAAAGCAGATGCACAAACTCTGATCTAATTTAACAGAGGATGCAACTCATCAAGGGCTGGAAGGCAGCAGAAATTACACAGTATGCCTGCGGCCCCCCTGGAAGCTGTGGCAGAACCACAGACAAAGGAAAAAAAAATCACCTAAACAGATTATAACTATTGTCAGGAAAGCCAGGAGGGTTCCTTGTTAGCTGAGCAATATTTCCTCTGGTGGCGGCAGCGCTCTTGCCAGCCATCAGCTTGGGACCAGCACCAGCCGGGCACAGGGGAAGGAGCCGGCCGGCGCAGAGGAAAGGGAAGACTGATCTTAGCAACAACTGTCAAAGCAAAAATCCCTCGCTTACATTTCAGGAAGTAATCACGGCTCTCCAGGCAGGCGGGATTGTTTGACTTGTCTGGAAATCGAGACTCGGACAATGCTGCAGAGAGAGGGACAGAAGGGTTTGCCATCAGCAAAGAAACCAGTGCCACAAACAAGGGTGTTACTGGAGCATCACCCCCAACTCGACAACCCCCTGAGCCCTGGCTGGCGTCCCCAGCTCCCCCAGCACATCCCTGCCAGCACAGACATGCGAAAGGACACATGCTGCCTTTGCCACCCCAGGGAAATGGGCAGAGAGGGGGCAAGGAACCGTTTGCAATTCCCACAGGCATCCAAAAAAAATGAGAGAGCGAGCTCAGGGTAAATAAGAAAGCACGGGAGAAAGCTGCTGCGGTGGTTTCCTAACCCTGGCAGGTTTGGGAACCCACAGCCTGCCCCATGAAGAGGATCGTCTATCCTGGGAAGAAAGAGTCCTCTTTCATGGGAGGCCACTTTGGCCACTTGCCCCCTCCCGCAGGGCCCTGCCTAACTCCCAGCCTGTTTGTTGCTTCTCCAGTCTCTGGTCTCTGTGGAAAAATTCATCAAAACCTCAAGAACGAGGCGTAAGCCCAGACAGGGATTGTGCAACGTGCAGCACAACCGTGCCGGGTGGCTTCCAGGGCTGGTGGGAGAGAGGCCAGCGCTCACAGGAGCCACCAAACATCTCCCACCGACACAGGGAGGATGGAGGGTGACGGGGTGACCTCCGGGCAGAGGGGCTGGGTGAGCACAAACCTTCCTCCGTCTCCTGGAAATTCAGCCCATCAATTCCTTTCCCCTGCAAGTGGTCCCACTGTTTTTTGCAGGCAGCAGACAGCACATCCTTCACGGCGCCCACAGCTTGGGCGCATTTAGTGAAGTTCAGCTCATTCTGGAAGCTCAGCGCTGGGGAGAGGTTTTCTTCCATGGCTACTTTTAAGGCTTGAAATTCCTGAGCCAAAAAAAAAAGGAGTTTCAGGAGGTTTCAAACAAGCCAAAGTTGTCTCTTGTTCCGCAACCCCACCCTGCCCCGGAGGATTTGGGAACTGGCAGCTCGCAGGACTTGGCCGAAGGACAGCTTTGCACTTTCCCGGCCGCGTGCTCCTGGCACCTTCTCTTCGCTCCCTTTCAAACCTGGACCCAGACCATGCCCACCTCACACGGAGCAGCACCTCCTCCCAAAAAGGGTCTCCTCTCCCTGGGCTGCTGCATGGGGGCAGTGGGGCACCCCAACTTCTCGCTCTTTGCTCTCCACACCTGGGTACCCAGCCTGGGCAGCACATCAGCTTTTCCTGAGTCACGGCTAGGATGGAGGTGGGGGTGATGGAGGGGAAAGTTTTGGCCACCTGGTTCCCCCCGGGAGCAGGGAGGGGAGAGGATTGTGCCAACAGGAGTGAGACTCGGCAGCCCTCCCATCACAAGGCTCCTGATACCCGGCTCCATGTGAAACAGAACAAAACCCCAAAAAACAACATCATCAGCTACTTCTCCTCGCCCCAGCCCACCCAGGCACCTGGAGGAAGTAGATGGTGTTGGTGCTGGGGACGTTCTCCAGGTTTTGCTTGCACTGGGCCAGCTTGGCTCGCCTCTCCTCCTTCCAGCGGAGATCAGCCTCAGCCTCCCCCAGCATGGAGCGCTCCCCGTCCTCGATGAAACCAGCCACCTCCTTCTGGAAGGTGGCCAGGACCTTGGAGGCTTCTGCAAAGAGCTTCTCGACTTTTTCCCTCTCCTTTGTGGCAGCGCTCTGAGTGCAAAGAGAAAGGGGTTGGGATCACCTCTCGCAGGCAAGGGTGCTGGAGAGCACCCCTCTCCCTTGCCCAGCACCCAGTTTTCAGCTCTGTGGGGCCCTCTGACAACCCATAACCCCCTTCACCCAAGAGCCTGGAGCACTTTAGAACCCAGGTGTCGAGGGACATGGCTGGGCATGGCCGCTTACAGCTCCGCCACATCTCCTGTCCCCAGGTGGTGAAGTGACATGTTTGCACAAGGGCCAAAGGGGACCAAAAACCCAGTGAGAGAAGGTGCAAGAGCCAGAGGATGCCCCAGCACGGTTCTTGCCCCGTCCCTCCTCCCAGATTGCAAAGGAAAGCAACCAGAGATGCCATGAGGCTTAAAGATTAAGAACAAGGACCCTCAGGGATCTTTGCTGCGGTCACCAGCATTTTATGAAGCATTTGCTCCCCTGTGAGCACCACCTCTACACCCCATGCATCTGCAATCGCAGAATCACCTTAATGAGCTCCACCACCTTCTTGGCCTGTGCACTGGCGACTGCCAGCTCCTCCAGCTCGTTCTCTGCATCGCTGAGGACTTTGGCTTGTTGGGCCTGTGGGCATGAAGGACAAACATTGAGCTCTGCCCCCCGATCCCGGTGGCAGGAGGCACAGAGGACCCTGCCTCTCCCTAAATTCAACCCACAGACCCCTCTTTGACTGCAACCTCGCTATCAGGCTTCAGGTGAAGGGTGCAAGGGGATTGCAAGCTGTTTTCCCATTTTGTCTCCTTGCAACATCCAAACTGCAAACATCCAATCTCAGTTGGAAAACTAGAGGAGCAGCTGTGCTGCAAAGTGCCATACCCAGCTCTGTGCTCTTCACCCCAGTCCCAGCCTATACCAAACAAAATAGGAATTTGAAAGCAAAATAATCAGGCAGTGATTGCAGCAAGTGCAGCTAAGCTGTGTGCTCTTAGTGTGTATCCCAAAACTGGAAAAAACCTGCCTGGGATGGGTGCAGAAGATGAAAGGCAGACCTGGAGTACTACAGAAATGTGGCATCAAGTCCCCTGGACATTTCTTGTCAGGAGCAAAGCAAACTGGCTGTGGAGCACGGGGTGCTGCGACGCTGCAAAGGAAGCACTGTCCGAACGTGGCATTTCCTGACGCACTATTGTTAGCACCAGCCATTACCTGTTATGAGGATGGGTCCCCTGGGAGCCAGGAAGGCACTGCACCGCCCAACCATGGCAGCTCCCACCCAGTGCTCAGCCCCCAGCTCCCTACGGCACTCCTGCCCGGCGAGGGGAGACAGGCGCTTTCCCCCTCCATCCTTCTCACCCTTCAGGGCAGTGGCAGAAAGCGGCTGCAGAGGCCGCGCAGGTGATGTTAAGCGAAGCCTGCAGAGGCCTGACAGCTCCTCGAGGCTGGGATCTTATGCGCTTTCTATTTTAAGGCACCTGATGACTAATAACGCCGGCAAAAGGGTTTTCCTGCTGTCCCAAGAGCCTGCGAGGGAGCAGGAGCTGGCTCAGGGCTGCTACAGTGCTCCCTGCCAGCATGTCCACAGCCCCCAGGCTCTCCCCTGGAAAAAACACACCCCCAACAAGGTCCCCAAATGCCCCATGCCGACACAGGGATGCCACCGTGCCACGAGCCTCACAGGTTCCCATTTGACTTAGCCCCGCAAAGGCCCCACGCGCTCGAAGCAGTCGTGCCCAGGAAGGCAGCGCTGTGCTGGGCTGGGAGCCTCGGCTCCTGGGGAGGCTCGTGGGTGTGAATTTGGGAGGTGACTCAGCCTCATCTGGGAATGGGAGTGACGGAAAAAACCCCGCTGCCAAAACACCAGGACACAAAGGGCTGGAGGAGCGGGAGCGGCGGCCAGGCAGGCTGCCAGCGCGCGGAGAAAAACCGCCTTGACGAAACTGTGGGAACGAGACGGCGAAGGCGGGTGCCCCGTGACCACGGGGGCAGCCACTGTGGGGTGTCCCAAGCACCCTCGCCCCCAGCCCCACACCCACGGGGACTGCAAGTTTGACCCCACAGTGGGACCAAACCCCCCGGGGTGTCTGGCAGCGGGTCAGCCCCTAATGTCTGTCCTTGTCTGCCCATCCTGTTGCCACACCACAGGGTGCCCTGATGGTACAGCACCCTGTCTATACGCCTGCCATGGGGTGGGGTCCCGCAAGGGGAGAGGACTGCAGCACCTACCCCACACACAGCATCCCACCGGTACTGCACTTGCCCACCTCCATGTGGGGAATAGGTTTCCCGTGGGAACATAGGTGCAGCATGAACCCTCCCGGGGGTGCTGCACCTCACATCCCCCAGGATGCCCCGTTGGCACTGCACCCCATATGGACACCCCCATACCAAGGTTAGGTCTCACATGGGGACAGGGGTGCATCACCCTCCTCACTCAGCCTGCCCCATCCCACCCCCTCCCAGGATGTCCTCCCAGCACTGCACCCCATATGGACACCCTCATACCGGTGTCCCACCAGCACAGCACCCACCCTCCACACCCGCTGGGGCAATCCCCCGTGGGGGCCCCCACATCCCGACCGACACCCCACGCACCTCCTTGTGCTCTCGCTCCCGCTCCAGGGACACCACGTCGTGGGCGTGATGCTCGTGGGCCCGGCAGCGGGCGCAGACGCAGGTTTGCTCGGCGCGGCAGAAGCCGTCGAGGGGCTGGAGGTGGCGGGGACACAGCCCCTCCTCCAGCCGCCGCAGCGGGGCTACCAGGCGGTGGGCGCGGAAGGCGGGGGCGCGGCGGTGGGGCTCCAAGTGGGCTCCGCAGAAAGAAGCCAGGCAAACCAGGCAAGATCGCTCCGCCGCCACTCGCGACTCCGCCGGGCACACGTCGCACAGCACCGCCGCTCCTTCCTCCCCCGCCGCATCCTCCTCCTCGGCTCCCGGTGCCATCGGGGACCCGGCGGCTGGGGACGCTGGGGACGGTGGGGACGAAGCGGTGGCGGCGGCTGCCAGCAGCGGCAGCACCTCGCAGAGGGCGCGGTTCTTGCAGAGCCGCAAGGCTGCGGGGACGGGCTCCTGGCAGAGCGGGCAGCGGGCAGCCCCGCCCGCCCCGCCGCTGCCGTCGGGGGGGCCCGGCCGTTGGCGGAGCGCCCCCAGGCAGCCCTGGCAGAAGTTGTGCCCACACGGTACCGTCACCGGGTCCTTCAGCAGGTCGAGGCAGATGGGGCAGCAAAAGGGACCGTCGGGCAGCCCCGGAACCGCCAGCGCCAGCCGCAACGCCGAGGCGGAGGACGACGGGCCGCTGCCGGGCGCTGTCTCCATCCCTGAGAGCCCCGACCAGCCGGGCCCCGCCGCCCGGCCCGGCCCCGGCCCCAACCCCAGCGGGAGGCGGGCGGCC
>VWYH01009259.1:708267-863047 GCA_013399365.1 Pampusana beccarii
CCGCCCGCCCGCTCCGCCCCCGCCCCGCTGCTTCTGCCGGGCTGGGGCTCAGCTCCCCTCGGTTCTTTGGAGATCTGCTGCCCCCGGGTGCGGGACGTGCTGGGGGAGCACTTGCCTTGCCCCGCAGCAGTCCCCCCGCAGGGGGGCTGCAGCTCCCCCCTCCCCGCGGTCCTCCCCACCCCAAATCTTCTCCAGGCTTGGGAGGTTTGGCTGGGATGGGAGAAAAAGGAAAACCTCCTTCTTTCCCCTTCCCTCTTGCCCACCCTCGCACCATCTGCAGGGACAGGCACCCACATGTGCCCTTACACACAGCGCCGGGGGTGTTCACCCCCACCGTGAGGGCACAGCCCTTCACCCTGCAGCCTTTCCCCTGCCCTGACTTGTGTCACCAGCGTGATATTAATATATTCAAATCAGAAGGCGTTGATTTGCATGTTTGTCCTCATCAGGTCTTGTTAAAACACTGCACCCCACCACTTGTCCCACCATGACAGCCCCCAGCTGCAGCTCAGCTGCAGAGCAGTGCAGTGGCTCCGGCTCAGTCAGTCTGGCACAGCGTCACCACTCGCCCCTCACACAGCCAAAAGACGGGATAGAGGGGCTCAGTGAAGACATCGTGGAAGGAATGGATGAGCTTCGTCCTCTCCCCGAGGCCGTAAAAGGAGAGCAGCCCCTTGTTGTAATCCAGGCTGACCCCCAGGTTCTGATACAGCTGCTCCTGGATTTTCTCTGCCCGGCCCTTGTGCCAAGCCAGGTAACAATCCTCCCGCACCTGCAGCCCCCACGAGCCCCCATCCAGCCCAATGTTGAACTTGTGGCCCTGCTGCCGCTCCCAGGGGAGGCTGCGGTAGGTCACCCCCAAGATGACGGAGTGGCTGGAGATCTTCACCTCCCAGTAGTGGTGGCCAGGGCCGTAGCCCTGTGTGCACAGCACCTGCCAGGGCTCGAAGCGGGGTCCCTGCTCCTGATGCTCACAGATGGCGCCATGGCTGTGCTTGGCTTTCTGATTACTTTTTGACAGCTTCAGGTACTTGTTGGCCGTCTTGGGATCGAAGGTCAGATTGCGGTGATCTGAGGAGAGGAACAGCATCGATGAGGCTGAAATGCTTCACCAGACCTTTATGCCCTTGGCATGAGCCCCCTCAGCAACGATATCATCTAAGTTGCATAGGTCTGGCTCCTAAACTAGGAGGGGAAGGTGCAAGACCTGCACACCCACCTACCACAAGGAATAGAAGCAGCCCAGAAATAGCTGGAGAGGCACCCAGATGTGACACTTTGTGCAGCCCTTGCACAGCCCAGCTCACAGCCAGCAGGCAGTGGTGGCTCTGTGGTCATTTTGGAAGAGATGCACTTGATATTAAAAGCAAAAAGTATGAGCATGGGGGGAGAGTGGGGGAGAAAACCAGGTGTTCTTTGAGCAAGCATGGTACTGCAGAGAGTTCCTCTCCCCTGCACGGGCTGCAATAACTCCTGCTGCAGGCACTCACTGGCCCCCAGCACATCACATGTGCTGGGCTCATGCCTGCTGCCCATAACTAACATTTTTTTTTCCTGTTAATAGCCCTGAGAATATTTTGTAGGGACTGATGGAAGGAACCCTTACAGGTCCCATAGGCATCAATATCTTCCCTGGCAAGAATGGCATGACCAACATGCCCTAAACATTACCCAACCCTCATCCCAACAGGGAGGAGATGGGAAAAGGAGCGGTGAGGAAAACCCTAAGGAACTGGAGTGGGATGGGCCCAGGGAGGGAAAGGGACAGGACGGACTGTGGCTGGGAGTGCTGGGGACGTGTCCCTGGACAGAGAATAATCACTGCGGGCAGGGAACTGCGGGCAGGGATCTGGACTGGTGCTGTGCGTGCAGGGCGGCGGGGGCAGCCCATGACACACCCCTGTGGGTGCTCACTTGGTTGCCAGCTGCTGACGTTGCCTGTCTGCCTGTGGGAAAGAACTGTGTCTAAATATGGATCATTGGGAACAGGCACATTGCTCCTGCCCGGGTGAGACGCCCAAGGTGGGTGAAAAGGAGGGGATGGAGGTGGGGCAAGATCTGGAGCAGCGACTGACCCAGTGCCAGGCACTGGCAGCCCCACTCTCCATGGGAAAGCGGTCCCTGCTGCTGCTAAAACCCTTTCCCAGCCACACAGTGTCCCCCAGCTCATCTGCCCCAGCCCTGCATTGCCCTTCTCCACATTTAGGGAGAAGGATCGGGAGAGCCAGGGAAGGCTTTCCTCCCAGGGAAGAGCTCAGCTTGGTGAATCTCTGCCTGCTGGGTACGCCAGCGGGGTGCTGTCCCTCCAACCCCCACATGCTCCTCACCCCTCAGAAGCTCAGCTCGGAGTTCGCACTTGCGGAGAGGGGCCACCAACTTCACTGCTGGCTCCTGGGGATGCACCGGGCCTGTGGAGGATGGGGACAGGCATTTTGAGAGATGCCACACAAAAATTTGTTCTTTCCTGACTTCAACAGAGGAAGTCCATCATATCCAAGCCTAGACATGGGTACGTGCCACCACGACTTGGCATTGCCAGCAAGGAGGGACCACAGGGAAGACACCCGGCTCTTCCCACCCCATTGATACTCATCGCGGAACAGTAAACGTGTGTCCCCATCCCAGCCCCTGTGCCTGGCAGTCGTGTCCCCAGCACAGTGACATGGGCCAGGCTGTGGTTCAGGATGACCTGGACCCCTTCAGGGTGACCCTGCAAGCAGAAGGGTTACCTTGGCCAACGGTGTCAGGGGCTTTGGGAGCCACAGAGCCGGGCAGGTCCCCCAACAGGAGCCTGGAGATGCCAGTGAGGATCTCAGTGATGGGTTGGACCATGCCGGCCACATTAAACTCCACGGGGAGCAGTGCCTCTGGGCTCTCTGGAGTCGGGAGCAGGGGAAACTCCTGTGGACAGACACACAGACACCCATGCACCAGCCTGGGGAGGATCAGCAGCTCCGGATCCCATCCACACGCGCTGTGTCTCCCCAGTGGGCTACTGGGGCGCCCCCAAAACCTCTACGGTGAGCTGCGGGGTCAGGGGGTGGGTGCAGCAGGAGCAGGAGGCTGCAGGGAGCAGCAGGGCTGTGGCACAGGACTTTGTGTTTTGCTGGTGGTGGAAGAGCCTCTTTGGGCAGTTTGGTGGTGGGAGATGCTGCTCATGGCCCTGTGGGCAGCACCATCCACTCTGATCCAGCATCATCCCCCAGCTTTTCAGCGACCCCTCCAAAAGCAGCTCTTCCCCCAGCCCCATTGCATCCCTGAGCTGGGCCAAGGAGGCATCTCCCCTGAGGAAGGGGTTGACCCAATTTCTGTCCTCAGCAAGAGGGCATGGAGAAGGAGACGGCACTGGCATGGTACCTGGAGGAAGGTCCTGTCATCAGGACAGGCCAGCAGGCGCTGAGCCCTGTCCCTGTGCTGGCCCAGGACGTCCAGTCGCTCCTTCAGGAGGCTCCAGTTCTCCCCGACGTGCTCCAGTGCTGTTGTCTGCTCTTGCTCAATCCTGGCCACTGTCTGCCACTGGAAATCCTCCAGCGCTTTCCTCAGGAGGGTGAATTTGTTCAGAATCACTGATTTGAGCCTCTCAGAGGAGTCCTGGGTGGAAAAGAACCATTAGACCAGTGTGCTCCCATCTGTTTGCCTGTCACTGATGTGGCCACGGCATTACCTTGATGCTGCATGTTTGCTCCTCCAACTCTTGCATCTCCCGCTCGATCCTCTCTGTTTCCTCTTGGGCTCTTTCCAGGGAGTCTTTCAAAAGGGTCTGTGAAGGGAGGCACCAAAATCCTGTACTGGAGCATGGGTGCTGGTGGCATTTCCCTGGCCAGAGCCTGCGCCAGCCCCCTGTTCTGATGAGGCCAAGCACAACTTGGTACATGGAGGCACATCATGTCCCCACAGCAGGGCACAGGACAGCGGAGGTGGATGTTGTGCCGTGCCCAAGCTGCTGCAACTCCCATTGCTCACCCCTCCTGTCTCCCCAGTCACAGAATTACAGAATCATTTTGGGTGGAAAAAGTCCCTCAAGATCATCGAGATAAACCAGTAACCCAACACTGGCACTAACCCATGTCCCTGAGAATCTCATCTCTGCATCTGTTCAACCTCTCCAGGGATGGTGACTCCACCACTGCCCTGGGCAGCCTGTTCCAATGCCCGACAACCCTTTCTGTGTATAGATTTTTCCCGATATCCAATCTAAACCTCCTCTGGTGCAACGTGAAGCCATTTTTTCTCTTCCTATCGCTTGTTCCTTGGGAGCAGAGTCTGACCTCCCCTGGCTCCAAGCTCCTTTCAGGCAGTTCAGAGATCAGGTCTCCCCTCAGCTCCTGTTTTCCAGGCTGAACCCCCCAGGTCCCTCAGCCACTCCTCATCACACTTGTGCTCCAGACCCCTCACCAGCCCCGTTCCCTTCTCTCAACTCGCTCCAGCACCTCAAGATCTGTCTTGCAGTGAGAAGTCCCGCCACCCATCATGCCCACCTCCTTTTTGCAGCGTTCCTCCTCGAAGAGCACCTGCCGGTGCTGCTGGCACTGCTGCACCGTGCAGACGCAGCAGATGCACGGTCGTTCCTCCTCGCAGTACAGCTCCAGCGGCTGCCCATGCTGCGGGCACAGCTCCCCACAGGCCACCTCATACGCCTCTGTGCCCAACACCCGTGCCCCGCCATCCCGCGCCAGTTCTACCACGCTGTACAGAGTGACGTTCTTCTCCAGCTCTGGGCACTGCTCGAAGTCCCTGCGGCACTCAGGGCATGTGTAGCCCTTCTCGGCCCCAGCGGCTGCTTGGTTTTGCTTGTGCCAGTGTTCACTGATGCAGGGCTTGCAGAAGTTGTGCCCGCAGGGCAAAGTGACAGGCAGCCTGAAGAGCTCCAGGCAGACGGAGCAGACCAGCTTCTCCTCCAGCTTCTGCGAGATGGGCGACGCCATCCTGCCTGCACCAGGCATTGGGGCGACGGAGGAAAGAAGCCGGGGAAATAGAAACTCAGCTGTGCAGAGGAGGAGGAGATGGTGACGCTGAGCTCAGAGGCGGGTCAGGGCTCTGAGCCAGGCGTCCTCTTAAAGTGACACCCAGTGGGTGCCACCTCGGCCATGCTGGCTGTGCCACATGCTGGGGAAGTGATGAGGAGGGTTGGAGCTGTGACCTCTGGGGACAGGGAGGGCTGTGAAGTGCTCAGGTGGTAGGTGGAGTCTTCTGCTCAGAGGTGACTGTGGTGCCCATGCACCATGTACCTTCACCTTGTCTTTGTGCAGTTCAGTTCCAAGAGAAAAAACAGCTGGAGCCGCCTGTGAGCTGTGGAACATCCGTGGGGAGCTGGTGATCCCCAGCACAGCCCCAGGGCGGAGCTGTGACGGCTCGGCCAAGCCTCCGTGACCGTCCCAACCTCTTCGGTTGTCCCAGCCCAGTGGCGGATGGAATCAACCCCGTGGGAGCAACTGCATCCCGGGAGCAGCGGCCGTGTGGCCAGTGGCACTCACCCTGAGGGATGAAGGCCACTCAAACACTGGTGTCACAGCCCCCGGGGAAGGATTTTACACTATGAACACTCCAAGATTATCTTTAAAGAGAGGGACAGCTGAGAACTAGGATGATTTATTGGTTGTTTTCCTCCCCCACTGATGTCTCTGTTAAGTTTAGGGGGGTTTTTACAGGAGGTCAAAAGGAGACATAGGAAGCCATAAAACACAGATGTGATTCAAAGGAAACAGGAACTGGTTACTTATGAGAAGAACTTGAAGGACAAAGCCAAAGATAAAGCTTGACTAATATACACAGAGTAACAAACCATGAAATTTGGCAAGAACTAGTGGTATACTGTGAACTTCTAGTGAACTATCCTCGTTATACACTCATTATAATACAAAACCACACGTCCTTATCAAAGGTAACCCCCCTCCAGGAGAAGACCCCTACTACTCATTGAGCACGTGTAGACTTTGTATTTACTGTACATTTAAACCAAAGCGAGAAAACTTTAGACCAATAGACTTTAAGGAGGTGCAAACATATGTAAATATTACGAGTGGTCATAAAATTCCCTGCTGTGCCAGCTTTGCAAAAGATCACCCGGCGCCCTTTTCAGCACAGAACGGTAAATAAAGCAAATAGCTCCACCCTGTGTGTGAATTGGTATCTGCACACCAAGTAACAAACCCGCTTTTGGGGACACCCCCATGTGGAAGGCACAGAAGTCTCCTGCGAGAAGGGACCCAGCGGTTCCTTGGGGATCGCAGGGGGATGTCACCCCCTTCAATGTAATTGCACGATGTCAGATTTGGCTAAATGCGATACACATAAAGCTGTTTGATTTTGCTGGTGTCTGAACTAACAATATCTACAGTTTTCTTGGCAGACACAGAAGTTTAATCAGCTCGCCCTTGCGGGGAAATATGCTGTGTGCAGCATGAGAAATGTTTTTTGTGGTCAGCTTAGACCAACTTCAAACTGTAGATCAAAACAAACTCAAAAATAAATGTGGTTCTATTTTGCACTTAGCTTACGTTTCTCAACCCAGATGACTGATGACACAGCGCTGGTGATTTCACTGGGAACTGCAACATGTTACTGCCATCTAGTGCTATGGCGTAGACTTAGCCTCTGTCATACAACTGAAATATAGTATTTTAATATGACACGTGGGAGCATTAGTTTGAAAGATTACACTTCCTATCAGTTGATCTACGAAGCTCAGGATACAGTTGAGTGACATGGTGACTTTTGGTCTGGCCCTGTGATCTGTCTTCTCTTTATGTGGAGTGAAATAAGATCGTAACAATGAAAAAGTTCCAAAATCAGACAAGAGCCATGCTAGAAACTATGCTGAAAAAGTGAAGACTGTTCTCTTCAGAGGCAACATCAGAAGAGTGGAGTTGCTAAACGGAGCCAACAATCCTGTGGCAGTTGCACATCCCCCTCTCAGAACTGGGCCTTCAATGGGCAGTTAATGGCTCTTTGTGCAGACCCAGAGCCGGGGGGCAGGGTCGTCAGCAGAGGAGGGGCCAAGCTGCCCACAGCCCAGAGAAGCTGAGAAGCTTCTCGAATGCCCACAGTCATGGGGGGGCGTGCAGAGAAGCCGAGAAGCTTCTGGAATGCCCACAGCCAGATCTGAGCAGACTATAAATGGGGTTCCCGCCGAAGACCCCTTTGTGTGGTCTTCTCGGAGCTGCGGGTCTGCCATGCTGCCGGAGCCACTCCCCTTAGACGGAGAAGCCGTCTAAGGTAACTTCCCGGGATGGGGAACACCTCACCTCTGCATGTAGGTGAGTGATAAATTACTGAATATATGCTTTAATAAGTCCTCGCCTGGTAGGCGAGTGTAAAGTCCTCGTCTGGGACAGACGAGTGTAAATTCCTTGCCTGGTAGGCAAGTGTAAGTCCTGGCCGCAGTAGGCTAGTGTTTCTCCTTTAAGGGTAAAACGGAGCAGAGAGGGCTCTGGTTTGTTTTCTTGTGAGTGCATATATGCACGCTGTGGATCTCCATTCTTATTTCACTGCACCCCAAATAATCTCCTAACCTAATATCCGAACCTGTATGTTATGTTATTGGAGTGCTAATTGTATAAACCCCGTTTTCCAATTGGTTTATCGGCGGTACTTTTCCGGCCGGAATAAAGTTTGTTTTGGACCTTGTTGTCCACCTAAACTTATTTTTGGGGTGCCTCCGTGACAAATTCCCAGCCAGGGTCATCTTTCCCTCTATTAAATGAGAACTCCAGAACTCTCAGGTGGCCTACAGATGGTTTCCCATCAAGGTTTTCCTAAGATCATACGGTAAAAATTTGTCAGCATTCGAGACTAAGGCAATTTCTTCGTCAGAATTTAGACCCTTGACTCATAATGAAAAGAATATAATTAAAGTTTTGCTGTTTATGAGACCAACTTCTGGATGCTGATAAAGACACATGGAGGGAAATGATGCTGAGCCACAAGAAAAGGCTGCCAAAAGAAAAACATTTTAACTATACAGACTTGGCGCACTGCTAGGTAGTATGTGACTAAAATAACTTCAGCTGTCAGCACTGAGTATCTCCTGTTTATTGACAAATATAGCTGTTAGTGGTGCAGTAGTAGGAAAGTTGAAATTAAAAAAGAATTGTGCAAAAGTTGACCTAAAACTTACCAGGGTTCATGAGACTCTTGGTTTGAAATTTGGGACAGCACTTGAAAATGTGTAAAGAGAACTTCAAGGATGGCTTATAACTGGCATGAACAGTTCAGAGTTAAAATATTAATGGGAAAAGACTAATGAAAATTAATTTCTCCATTTCTCTAATTTAAAACTCATCATTATTTCTCCAAATAGAGATGCTCCGCAGGAACTAGAAAAATTACGATAACTATTCACTCAGTTTAGACAGTATCAGAAAAAGTGCCTCAACTATAATCTTTTTTATAGTATCGTCCACCTCAAGTTGATAAACCGAATATAAGCAGTAAGTATGAGTTTCCTTCAATACCAACTGAAATCTTTAAAAGTCTTCTATTTGCTTCAGTAGCCATCTGATTAAGCCCTAAAGGTAAAATTAGAAGCTTGGATTAAAATGTGAAGTGTTTAAAGGATTCAAAAATTGTGGGGGTTGTTTGGCTGTTTGTTTTTTTTTCAGACATAGCTCAAAGTAAAAATGAAAGAAATGACATAAATGACATTCTCTCTAAACTCTTCATTATAGATCAGACCTGTAAGTTCTTATTTATGTTTTTTTTTCTACTGAAGCAACTGAACAGTATCTTCATGGTTTGTCCCACTGAGATTAAGTAGTTTAATATATTCTATTGCATATCGAAACATGCTATTGTAAAATTGCTTTCTTTTATTGACAAAGGATGAAAGGTCCCACCAGCTGCTGCTGAATGTAGTCATTCATGTTTTCATAACAACTTTGTGACAGCCTCTTAGGATAATAAATTTTACATAATTTAGGCAGCTGTTTTCATTTCTCCATTTGGTGAAAGTATATAAGAAGAAGTAATTCTTTTCCAGCTAATAGAATTATATAGCTTGCAACTAGAGTAGGAGTAATACGTCAGAGTAATTTCTAGGAGAGCAGAGAGAAAAGCAGCCCCTTGTGATTATTTTGTGATAGTTCAAAGAGAATCCTTTTCTATTTCTGGTCACTTCTACTGGCAATGTGCAAGAACCCCACAATAACATCTAGTAAAACATGCTTCAGTCCAACTTCATCCTGTTGTGAATGGAATGCTAGAAACAGTAAGATCCAAGTCAAATTTGTAACATTTGTTTCTTGAATTTAATAAAAATACGAAATAGGAGTGCTGGTGAGATCTGTAACAGCCCTCTGGTGTTATAAGAAGCAGATCACAGATCAAATCTTAATTTCCTTTTGCCCTGCACTGGACTAACATTTTATTACCTTTATAAAACAACAAAAACAGTGGAATGTTGTCATTTTGCACTGTTCAGTGTAAGAACAACCCAGAGGTAATCCCAAAGTGGTGTGCTTCGTAACAATGCGAACGCACCTACTCTGTGGGGCATCCTTTGGTCTTTTTCCTACTCAACAGCCAAAGCTGTGGCTTTACCGTTCAGCCTACAAAGTGACCCTCACTGCTGCAATGGTTCCAGTCATTACCCCTCTGTTTTATCATCGTAGGATATAGCACTGATGGATCTTTAAATGATCTTCTTGAGCAAAGGCTTGCAGGCTTGGTCTCTTTCTCTCTTTTCTGGTCCCTCTCCCATCTTTATGTGTATCCAAGTCGTTACTCAGGCTCTTCTGAGATGATGTTTTCCACTTTCTAGGAGAGCGTCAGTTCGCATCTTCTAGCATCTGCCTAAGATGGGTGACCAATAAAGCAGGCTTGGAATGAGCTTTTTATTACTGGAATTCCTTGTGCAGTGCAAACCCACACAGTCAGTAACTCAAACCAGGCATACAAATCTCCTGGCTGGGCAAATAATACATCTTCCCTCAGGCTACCGAAGAGTGAAAAAAACATCTAAAAACCTCCCCATTAGCTAGTTATTTTCTTTGCAATATACATAACCCAAAAAGCAATGCCAAATGCAGTTATTTCCCACTGAAGAGAAACTATTAGCTTTTCCTCCGTTACGATCAAAGCAGACTTGATGTGCATTAATAGCAGAGTATTGCTTTCAAGTCAAACAATTTCCTATTGTTGCAACCACAGCACGAGAATAAGAAACCGAGTAACAGAGGTAGCAATCCCGGGAGCTGTTAATGACGGATCTGGAACTGCTTGTGTTCTGTGACCTTAATGAGATGTATGATACAAAAAGAGGCTCCTGAAGCACGTAAGAAACAGCCCTCTCCACAAATCAGGCTTAGCTAAAACCAGTTTCTAGAAGAGGCTGAGACAGGCTGCTTCACAAGATAAGGGAAAGGCCATTCCACCAAGGAAATAGAAAACAAACCTTCAATGAATTAAAAGCACTATTATACCGACCCATGGGACCTTTTCCTACGTCCTCTTTGCAAAGACCAACATCTTTGTTTTACAGTGTGAATGCCATATAAATTAGGCAACACAACAATAACTGGAAAAGCCGATCCTGAAAAAGAACACTGGCAGAAACGGATTAAGCCTGGGAAGACAATTAAGCAAGGACTTAACTACAGAAATGAAATTGCTGGTCTAAGGTATGAAAAATGGCGAGAAAATACAATAACTACTTCTTCTAAGCTCAGTAAGTCCTACCGACCAAATATGCAAACATATCCTTATCTGAGCCTGAAAATAATGGGGCACACTACGACAGCAGGATGGTTTTCCATCAGATTATATCAAAATGATAGACAGGAATGATTTGTGGCATGGGAAAGTTTGCTCTCGTCACAAGGGAAAGAGCTACTAAAAAGGCAGCTTTGGATCGTCTCAGGGGTAAAGGTTTTCCTGATTGAGATTATTGATAGACAATTACTTTTTATGGTGGGCGTTTTATTATTTTCTTTTCCTCTTGGAAATTTCATCTGTTCCTTGTTATTAATTTTAGATGTTCCACATGAATGAAGCGTATCAAGGTGTCCTTTGTAGAAAAAAATCCAGCAGCAACTCAGTAAATTCACCATCACCGTAAGTAAATTCAGCTATCATAAAATTACTAGCATTTGTCAAAAGTGTTTTGTCTTTTCCTTGCTAATCAGCTAAATGCATTGGAATAAATGGCATAGTTTAAAGCAAATCATCCACATCACAGAATGCATAGGTGTATAACGTATGGTGTAAAATATTGCTTTCCAAACAGATCAGAACACTTGGAGTTGTCCTGGAGTTGTATCTGCCAAGGCTACAAACAGCTTAATATAGTAGTAGCTGGTAAGGGGTTTAACAACTAACATATGAAGGCACTCCCACTAGGGAGTTTCAGATCCTTTCTTCTGATATGACTTCAGACAAACACTTTAAGATCTTGATTCCTCATCTGTGAAATGAAAGTGATCTCTTGTTCCCTCAGATGGGAGTCACTGTATAAACCAGTAAGTCTATTCCATTTGAGCAATATGAAGCACTAAATAACTAATCAACTGTGCCACAAGAAGATGAGTTTGTCTGTGCCGTAAGTAGCCTGGAAGCTACTCAGCTCTTCATTAATAACAATAACAGTTCACTGTTTTAGAAATTCAAAATGTATTCATATCTGCGCTCTGCCCCATGAAACTTCAAGGTTAGGCCTGGCACAAACAAAAGGCTGATGTACAATCACTAAGAGATCGCAGGAGCCCCCGACAGTGAGCATTTATCAGAGTTCCCCAGTGAAAGGCTTTTTTTGTATGCAATACATTTGAGCAAGTAGGAAAAACTAATAGCTTTGACTTCAGGAGGCCAGACAGTCTGCAGACAAGCACTGTGCAGATCCCCAGACCGCGCTGCGAAGGCTCCTCAGTTCTTGCCCTCAACACCCCTATTATTCCCTTGCAATTGCTGCCAGTTGGCTTGGTAACCACGGGCATATTTGAACAGCTGAATTCTTCCCTCAGTTACACTTGGCACCACTATGGACTTCAGGGGAGCTGCAGGGTGTAACTGAGGGCAGAACTTGGCTCCTGGCATCCCCTACAAACCAGGTCAATGCCACCAAACGTTTAATGTTTTCATCCATACCATTAGCAAAAGGAACCTAAAGCACTAACCATATCACCTTGCCTGAGAACGCCTGGGTCCTTCATTTGGGCGTAAGATTATGTTGTGCACGAAGCTTTGCCAGCGAGGGCGGAAGAAACACATCGCTTATACCTGCAGTGCGGACTCGATGTCACTCACACCACAGCCTGCCTGCCCATCACACCGAGCCGCCAGCCGCCCAAGCTGCACTTGAAACAGTGCTTTGTTTAAACCACATATTTTTATTGCATGAAATGGAGCAAAAGTGTCCTGAAACTAAAGGAGTATTTTTTCATGCTGCTATAATTTGTGAAATAATGAGACATTCTGGTCTGTTAACTCCTCTTAAGTCTCACCACAATGTTATGCTTTGACTTCATTTGTGGTTGCAAAATATTTACTTTTCTCTTTAGCAGATTATATGAAGCTGTGTATTTTGTCTTGGGAGGTATATGCATATATTTATATATCTATTTAATCTCAGTAGAAGCTGTTAGTAAAGCTACCTTTGTGCTCTGCTGTGTTTTTAGATCGTCTTTAAAAATATTTACTAGGATATTGTGGATTTATTTGCTGATGCTATCTTTTCTCAAAAAAAAAAAAAAGGTTAGGACATAATAATAAGAACATTTTTTTCAACATGCAGGTCACATGCACACAAAGAAGTCTTCACTTGTATGGGGAATATAGTCCCCAAACAATTATTTAGTAATACCAAACCCTCCCTCATTAGAGATTGTTAATACAAGTTGGTATTTCTAAAACTGCCAGAGAGGGTTAGAATCTTAAGCCTTCCAAAAAGTCTGAGCGAGATTTTGCTAGGACGAACTCCACAGTGGAGACAGTACAGTCTCCTTAGGATTAAAACAGCAAGACACCTGGGCTTACTTTTCTTCCTTTTCTACCAACATACACCAGGTTAAATCACCAAGAACCTGATCATCACTCACTTATCAACTGAGCTGCTACCCGAGCAAAATTCAGCTAGTGAAGATCCAATCCAAAACCCAACAGGTACAGAGTGCAGGAGACTTCCAATTCCATGTTTAAGCCACCTGTAGTTACAGTGCTGCTCATACAGTATGTCTGCGAAGTAATTAACAAGGTGATTTAATACTTGTAAGAGGTTATGATATCCTTTGGGGGAAAAAAAAAAAGTGTATCTAGTCATAGCCCTCTTCCTTTACTCCCCCAGTGAGAATTCAAATCTTAATTCCTCATTGTCTGGGAATGCCACTTTACCAAGTTTTTTCTTGATAATTAGGAGTCCACTTCAGCTAGTACCTTTCTCTCTTCACTCCCCATCAGATTAACGCCTGGATGTCTCCACTGCTGTCATTATCTTGGAGATTTCTCTGTTACAGACTCCTGTCAGTGATCTTAATTTTTCATGACTTGTCAGCCTGCGATTCCTGTCAATTAGCTTACATTTTCTTTACGTCTGACCTGAAACTCTAAACTTGAGAAAAGCACGTTTTCAGAAGGCTTTAGGCACCTAAAGGCACCCTTGTTACAAAAAGGGACTTAAAGAAATAAGGTACCTAATTCCTATTGACTTCCAACGGAAAAGTACTTAGACTGTTTAATGAGTTCTAACCATTTAATTAGCTGCTTGCATGTGTTGTAAAGTCCCTAAAACCACTTTTGAAGGTAAAAACCTTTGCTTTTAATTTGTGCATTGTTTCCTATTGTGGAAGCAGAGAAAGGACCCAGAAATGAACATAAATTATATCCACTTCAAAGTCTCTCTGTATAGAAGAAATAGGATCAAGGAGTGGGGGTTTGTACTTGAGGACCTGTGGTGTGTTTTAACCACGCTTCCAGCTATACAGTCTGCAACTGGGAATCTTTATTATAAATATCTATATTAAGTATAAGATTCCCAAAAATACATTAAAGTAACTCAAACTGGGACTAAACTCCACAGTTTTTTTGCAGAGCTTGGAGATAACATAAATTCCTGACCTTTGTTTTCATTTATGTGGAATTAAAGCAATTTGAGGGGAGGGGGAAGAGGGAGGAGTAAAGGGCAATTTCTAATTTCTCCACAAGAAAAATCTTGGAAAAAGATGAATTAATTTAGGAAACAACAGATGCATCTGGCTCCCAAATGTCTCTCTTTATTTTGGAGTTCGTGAGGAAAAATGATGTGTTTTGTTGTTGTCTTTGATGCCTACTGCTGATCAACTACTTTCCCCTGGTAGAGTCCCAGGATTTCAGAGGCTTAGGTTACATAGGAGCCACAAAAGCTTGATTCAAAACACAGTCTGACACTGGTCTTGCACCTCTGGACAGCAAAATTCAGTTTTGCCAAGAGACCTCAAGCTGCTCCTTCTAATCCAAACATTAAAAGCTACACTAAAGAATTTCAAAACAAGCACTGAGGTGATATTACAATAATCACATATATTTTAATCAAGCACTTTCAGGTCTAACCACAGATAAAATCATGCATAGTAATACGTATCTTTCAAAGAGCTTAGCCAAGGGTTTCCTTCTACCTGTGATAATTTTCCTGAATGCAGAGAGGAACAGCAGATGCTTGTAAAACTTTCATCAGACGCGTGCTTTTCCACTGCACTCCAGAGGGCAGCATGGTCATACTGATGAGATTTGTCTAGTGAGTCATGCAGGAATCCTCCAAATTTTCATACTAAAAATAAACATTAAGTTATTTACTAATATTTTTATACAGAGAAGCCATAAAATATATGAAAGCAACACCTGAAGAAATGCTGTTCAGACTTCATAGGTGCCTATATTAAAACAGTTTATGAGGAGATGCACAGGTTTAATGATTGCCTACATGAGCTGCATCTTAAGGCATTTTCCCCTGGACCTGTGACTAGATCAGCCCTTCACCATTAAAGCCCTCTAGAATTTTCTAAGCAAGCACCACCAGATCAGTGAAATGGTGAACAAAATGGCACTGCTGCTGAGCACAAAGGCTAAAGTGGATGAAGGAGAGGTTATAATCAAACCTTTCAGCATGAAGAACAGGTTTTTTCCCCCCAGCTCACCCTCAGCACAACGCTGAGGTGCTGCCTGCCCTGTGATGTCCACACTTTTCTCTAAGGGAGGGCTCCTCTTCTGCCATTTGAGGTAAAAATACTGTCACCTGAGGTAAAACTACAGTCACCTGTGGGAAAGCATGTCTCCTGTCACCTGAAGAAAAACTCTCCTGTCATCTGACATAAGGCTCCTTTCCTGTTACCAGAAGGTAAGCTTGTCTCTTATCGCCTGAGGGAAAGCGTCTCTCCTGTCATCCAAGGGAAATCTCGTCCCTTGTCACCTAAGGCAAGGCTTCTCTCCTGTCCCCTGAGGGAAAGCACGTCTCCTGTCACCTGAGGGATGGCTGCCCTCCTGCCCAGCCCTGCCCTGGAGCTGCATTCACTCTGAGGTGCCCCATTTTGTCACCTGTGAAGCGCCTTCCTCCCACCCGCCTTCCGGAACCTTCTGCAGCCCAGCCCGCCCAGTCCCCTCAGGGCAGCACTGGCTCCTTTCCCGGGGCACCAGAGCGGAGCCTGATCCTCACAGGCAGGACCAAGGAAACAAACAGGCCTTGTCCCAACTTCTTCTCAGCCATTTAACGGAGCACGTGGTGGAAGTGCAGGCAGAGGAAACACTTCTGGGAGGTCACAGTCCGAGTGAGTTTCTGGGAAGCTTGGTACAAACTGGTGTCTGCTGAGTGACAGGGTAGAGCAAAGAGAGGGGCGCTTGGGCCGGTTTCAGGGGAGGTTCAGTGCAGCTGGTGTAAAGGGATGGAATCTCAGAAATAAAGTGTCATTCTGAAGGTGAAAACTCTCAGAAACCAGGGGTGAAACTGTAAGCCCATGAAATACAGCAATTACGCTCTCCTAGATATTAGCAGGGCCTCATAAGCCTCAGAAGCCTGAGAGATTTGTTTGGGACAGCAGCATGTCCTTTGAAGGGTTACTGGTGGTAGAGCCAGATTTCAGGCGTAATTTTGCTTTACAACACTCATTTCCCACAGTGCCGTAGTCCCTGAGGCTGGAGGGCAGTACGCTGATTAAACCAAATGTAGATTTGGGCTTTGTGGTTGTGGATGTTGGTGGCAAGGTTTGGCTGGAGGCCGAGCCCTGTGGGGAGCTGAGGGGAGATACCTGAGACTGCAGTGGACGATCGTTCTGTTTACACAAACCACCGCTTACATTTTACAATGCAGTTTTGAACTTCAGCCACTTGATGGCCACATTTTAAAGTTTTGTTTCAGGTAGTGCTAGTGGTGTTGTCGCCGAGATAATGAACCTAAAGTGTATGCGGTCGGAAAACCATCCTGACAGCCTCCCATATGGCAGTTTGTTTGTGCATGTGTCTATTTTGATTGTGTAAATATTTATTTCAATACCTCTCTGAAACAACTGTCTAATATAACATGGAGAAGAAGCAAAGGTTTTATACTGGAAGTGGCAATTCCAATTTAACTCTCTGGTTGCGTGGCCTGGGGTGCGGTGGCTCTTTGGCACCTGTGGCCTTGGATCCCATGGCCTCTGCTCACCCTGCGGCTCGGACATGGCTGTTCGGAGGCTGGGAATAAATGTAGCATTGCCTGTATGTACTTCCACACAACATGAGCATATAAAACTAGAAAAAAAAATTATTATAATATTATTATAATAGAAATATTATTCCACACAGTTTGGGAAAGAACTAGCTGTGGCATGAGAGACTGACTAGCCAATCCATCTCCTAATTTCAACACTGAAATAAAACGCATGAGAATGCGTTTTGTGATTTGTTAAGTTCTCGATGTATAAAGAAATTTATTGTTCTTCCCTAACTTTGAATCTGTTTGGAACTTTGTTCAATGAAATCTGAAATTTCCTATCTTCACTTTGGCCACCATGAGTTTCGTATGGTTCTAGTAGTTGCTCCTACTTAATAATGAAGAGGAAAAATCATGCTGCAATTATTACTTATTTTCGCTTTTTTCTTTCACTCCTTTTTTCCCTTTCGTCATTCTCCAGTGTGACTGTGGCATTGAATATAGCTAAGACAGAGCTGGTTCCAAACTCTCTTACTTTTTTTTGGCTCATAAGGTTTTGGCAAAGAAGAAATACTTAATAGGTCTGATGTTCCTGGCTAGGTGGTGATCGATCAAAAGTCAGCACAGTCAGTGTTGTTTTTTCCAAACTCATAGTAATTTATTCCCTAAGAGCCCACAAAAACAAAGCAATTAGGCTGGCTTGACAGGAATGGTGGTGGCTAAAACAGCATCAGAAGTGAAGATAGAAGCTTCCCGTGGGATTACCTTTCCCCTACTTATTTCTTGAGTCTGCTACAGTCTAATTTATAAAATGACAAGGTAAGGCATGTTGTATTTAAAGTACATTATCTGGATTATGCCAACTGTGCTCTTCAGGAATGTGACATTGTGAAATGAGATTTCCACACACCTACAGGAATGAGCAAACACTGTATTTATTAGCCTAGTAAAAATACAATCTTATATCAATAACACCCAGGCGCTCTCTCAATTTCTTCCTGTTTGTGTTGTGTGTCTGTGTCAGCCTTGTGCTGAGCCAGTGTTGCCAGGTGTACTCGCCAGAGTCTACTCAATTGGAGCTGTGAATACCAGCCAAAAATAGCTAGCACCGACGAGATGCTCCAGCCGAGTTAATCGCTCCGAGTCAGTAAGAGTGCATGCAGAAGGTACACACAGCTATTGCTGTGTGAGCTTTGAACTTGGCCGCTGGAGATGAACTTGTAGCTGACATCGGGATGTGGAACACTTTAGCTGTCTGGACAGGCTGCTTAGGAAGGACCTGGGTGGTAACTTCAAATATTTAGGTTCGAATCCTGCCTTAAGCCATTGAGCTACTGGGTGCTTGTACTTACTCAGTACCATTCTTGTGACTTGATTTTCCCATCTCTGAAGTAAAATGATGCTGCTCATTAAATGGAAAGATTAGCTATTCCAAACAGAAGCCAGTATTGCTCTTATTGAGAGGGAAAATATCCCAGTTGAATCGTTTTGGGATTTCATAGTGCTGGTAATTCCCTCCTGAATAAGGTGCTGCTGCTGGTATTCAGTGAATGACATTCATCTTTGCACAAAATAGTAGATTTACAGGGAACTGTTGGAATTGGTAATATAAATGTGCTCCACTTACAGATGCATTTCACTAATTCCTCTTTGAATCTATGAAAGAATGTCTGTGGGGGTTGATCAGGTCCAGAGTATCTGAGATCTGCCAAAACTCCAACAGAACTTCCTGTCTTTGTTTGGACACACATAACAATTCAGAGATAGGAGAATTTCCATTTTGGTTTTATCTTAGTAGGTTTAATGTCCTCCTGATTCTGATAACAATTTTGCTAATATTTTGAGAAAATTAGGTTTTGAATGAGCGCTGAGAAATTATATTTTCAGGGTTAATGAAAACAGTAAACAAGTCTGATTTGGGACCCAGTAAAGCAGTTCTGGATTGCCTGCTGCAGCTGATGGGCTTCCAGGAGGAGTCTGAAAAGAGAAACCTCAACTTTGGTTAGAAATACAGTTGGATGACAAAAGCATGGGAGCCTGAATGAAAACTTTCTGTCAGAGTCTTCCTATATAATGACAGATGCAGCAGGAGATGATTGCTTTTTTTGGATGTCACTCTGACTCATTCTTGTCTGAGTCTTACTTAATAAAGCCGAATTGTTGGTGCTGCAGACAGCCAGGGAGCTGCAAGAGCTCTGCTGAGATTTGAGCTTGAAAGTACTGAAAGACTCTTTGTGTGCTATTTGAACTTTAGGAAGGAATGAAAAAAATGTTATCTAAGTGTAATGCTGAATCATCTTAGCCTGGAAAGTGTTAGGAGCTGCTTAGGTCAGCTGAAATATTGGGCAGGAAAACACTGAGTCAGGTATTTTCTTGTTGTCAGCTGAGGGTCCCTGCTGCAGTATGGGCTGAAACTTAGAAGCGGAGATCTGAAGGGGAACATTACAAAGAGCAGCTACTTTAGAAATAGTACCATTGCTTTGCTTCTGAGGGTTGCCTAAAGTCATAGGAAATCCTGCCTTAACTGTCCTTTCTAATTTTTCAACAAGTATTATTCACATCACTGTTAGTTATTTTCTAGCCTAGTTACACTTCTTAACGCTTGTTTAAGAAAAACTTGGTTATACATTATTTCCTTAAATTGGCTTTATCTCAAGCAAAAGTTTCAGATGCACCTAGGTGATTTAGAAGCCTAATTTGACTGAGCTTGAATCATGGCTAAAAGTTAGACCTGACGGTCATGAAAGTGTTATCTGCAGCCTGTTGCTAAAATGAAACATAATATAATATTTTTCAACTACTCTGGCTGGAGGTCTCAAGAAATTTGTGAACTTCTAAATGAATAATTTCATTCTGTCTATGTTTAAAAGTATTTATTGAGCCTCCCCCCAGATGATGACATCACTATGGCTTGCCTTTGGTGACGGAAATAGTTCAGGAATTTTCTGACAAAATAGTATGTTGTTGGAAATGCTCTCAAGGCTTCATGTATTACACGTTCTACTGTAATTCCTTTGAACTCTAGTGACCAAGATCTTTACTCTGGGCTTTAAGCACAATTGGTGTGTGCCTCAAAACCTTCCTTCATTCTCCATTCTTAAAGGGCCCCCCCAGTAGTAACTACTTCATCCTCCTTTTTCTTTTTTGCTTTCCACCTGAAATAGAAGCTATATTATATTCCACTGTGTCTTCCAGCTACAGGTGCTGCATCTCTAGCATATCAAGATCTGTTGGTTGTATATAACTGTGGGAGGGTTTTCTTTACGTAAGTTGTGGAATGGTTTGTCTTCCATCAGTTCTTTGCATGAAGTAAAAGAAGCAAAGATTTACAGCAGAACAGGTTCTCTTGAGAGTGCATTAGAAGATCTTTCAGTCAGGGAATGGCATACAATGAAATTACCACCAGATTCCTTTTTCCTCCCTTTTCCTCCAGCTCAATATCTGCCCAGGGGGGTGTGAACAGCACCTTACTGGCTGAGCTTGTCCATGGAAGGTCATGCTTAAAGCCTTGTAACCGTCATTATTTTGTCTCCTTGCTCTCCAGCACTGCCATGTGAATCAGGTCATGGCAATAAGTCGTTCTAGTCTGGCTCCATAACATCTTTGCTTTGTGTCCTTACGGACTTCTGGGATCAGGGCACTATATTTGGGGACTATTAGGCAGGATCTTGTTTTAAGATGCATTTTCTTTCTGCATTTATATCCTTATGTGCTTTCAGTCTTTAGGTGATTCTTTCTTCCCTATGATATAAATGCTACAAATGTCCAGATTCTCATCCTGTGTATTCTGCAAGGAGGCTGGGGGGCAGAAATTCCAGCTCATCGATTGCACTTCAGAAAGCTAATGCCCTCTTATGAAAACTGTGTTATCTCAATTCCAATTTGGAAAAATGAATCAAGGCACTTAAACTTTTCTTCTGCCACTGTGTTTAACATTTCTTTCTTTTTTCACTTAAAGGGTCAGGAAGTGGTGCTGAGTTGGCAGCAGTATATACCATCCCACAGGAGGCTGTAAAGTAAGTGTTAAAAATGTTTAGTCCTGTCTGTAAAAATGACGTTTACTGAACTCTAGAAAAGTAGTGATGGAACTGCCTCTTCCAGGAGTTTTTGTGGTTATTAATAGATGTTAGTGCGTTTATTATTTTCTAATGGAGATTTAAATTCTTATCTCAACTCTTCATCCAAATAAAATCTTTTCTTAGCTTTAGCTATCTGATAAAATTTCTATGAACTCCTTTACACAGAACTAAATTCACCGCTGTATAAATTAGTAGGCTTGTGGGAATTATTATTGATTCATATAACTAAATCTTGTGGAGACTTCTCTTTTTGATGGAGAACTTGCCTTGAAGATTTACGTCACAATTCATCTGTTCACTTGTTTCACCACAGAAGTTATCGTAATTAAGGTGTCTCATACACTAGAATAAATTTAGGAAGCTGTATTAAAAAGATGGCCCTTCATCAGAATATTGAAATTATTTCCTGTTATTTCTTCTAAACAAAAGATTTATGCAACATAATTGTCAGCATTACGGTTCTAATATCAATAATATAATTTAACTTATTGAAGCAGAACATATTATCTGCCAGGATTATTTCAGCCTTTGCTGTTCTCTGGGTAAGGAGAAATTGAGAATTTTTCTTTTTATCAAGACATAATATAATTTTAAATTAACATCTACCTTTTGAATGCCATGATATTCATGATACCGATTATTTAAAAATCCCTTTCCAATGTTGTTGTGCCCTCACAAGCTTATTAGCAGTATTTTATAGTTTTGCTGGAGGTTCAAAATACCACCAGAGGACAGATGACATGCTGTAGTATACTGTTACAGTCTAATGTGTTACTTTGTGGTCTCAGGTTGCTTTTCCTTGAGTAGTTGGGTACTATCAGTTGTCAGCTTCTCATCTATTGTTTCTTTCCTGCAGAAGCTCAGTAAGAGGGAGACGACTGAGCGGACGTGCTGACTGTGTTAGGGGAGCAACAGAACTCTGATAGTGATATAAATTATTGGAACAGTGTTCATCTAGGGAATTGCAGACAGACACAGCAGCTCTGAGGAAATGCATCTCTGTCAAAGACGGTTTGTTTCAGCTGGGGCTTGAATAACAGCAGAAGTAAAATCCAGAGTAATGTGGTGAGAAGAAAACCAAACTGGATCCACTCTATGTAAGTATTTTCAAATAATTTCTTACATAGTTCACTTATCTGATGAACAGATTTCTATATGCATTTCTGGACACAATTTTTAACCTTGGAAGAATGAAAATTGCATTTCCTTTAATGTGATGCATGACCAGATTATTTATTTTCAGTTCTCTAAATATGTGAAGTATTTTATTTGAAGAATGGAATTTCAAATATTTATAGGGGAGAAAACAATTTTGTTTTGCTTTCCAACTATGTGCTGATATTTTAATCCAAGTATATACTCGTACTTTGATTGTGTGGTCAATACTTTTTAATGGCACATACTTATAAACAACTAATTGTCGTATTTAAGACTAGGTGTTTATAATTTCTATTTGTGGAACTGTTTATATTTTCACTGTTTTGTTCAAGACTCAATTTATGGGAGGGTGTTAATAGCAATAACTGTTCTGCATTTACGCTTGAGCAACCCTAGTACTAAAAATTGGCAACCTGGAGTGAGTATGGATGGAGTTTTATGACAATCTGAGACAGACTGTTTTTTACGAAAAGTTTTTTTTCTTTTGATCCTCAGCAAGAAGGGATGTGTGTGTTTGCTTTTGATGACTAAAGAATAAGTAAATTTTGGCATTACCAAAAACTTTATGGGACCAGTTTTGAAAGGGACAAATCAGCTCCAGCCAGTGGGAGATGAAGAAATTGTGCATTGCGCTCCCAAACTCAGACTACCACGACAAATGGAATTAAAAAAGGATCATTGAATTTTCTGAAACCTGGCATTAACCTGCAATTCTTTCTCAGTGTGTTTTTCAGGCAATACTCATTAGCAGTGAATTCAAAGCTCGTATGCTTGCTATAGCACCAGCACTTCCAGTTTTTCACACATTTATGGGCAACTGCGGCACTGCACAAGGCTAGAGTTTTTGCATGTTTCATAAAATGATTATGATGTCTTTTTGAAGTGAAAAACAGTGGTATAACTTAGCATGACTGTATCTTCTCTTGAAGAATTTGATTTGACTGTATCTTGTCAGAGGCTCTAGATAAATAGTGATTCACATAACTAAATATTCTCATGGAGATTGCTCCTTCTGATGGAAGGTCTGGGCCTGCACATGCATGTTATAACTTAATTGACTGTCTTAGAAGCAGTGTGACATGCTTGTATGTACTCTTTCCACATACTCAATGAAGTGGTATGGGTTTCTTTTTTGAAAGATAACCGTTTTAAGCTCACGATAAGGAAAGTCTCTGAAGAACTTACCTAAAACTTTGCACTGAGCTCAACACATGCTATGACGGAAGGGTAGCCAGTAATTCCCTGAGGAATTAATCCCCATTTCCTTCGTTTTCAATGTGATGATGTGTCCAGTTACACTATGTCTTCACTGAAATGTTGCTGATTTGGTTTGTGTCAAATGAGTTGCCACATATTTGGCCTACTATTCAGTTATTACAGCATTTATTAGTGTAAATTATTACTTCTGAGCACTTCTTACATCAGCAGAAAATATATCCCTTAGAACTGACATTTCTGTGCAGAGTACTTAATAATCATGATGCATGCGGTGTTCTGCTATGTTCCCCCTCACTTTTACAGAATATCTGCTTTGTGACTCAAATTAACTGATCAAATGGCCCAGTGGAATGTTTGGCTTGTTCCAAACACCGTTACATCTCTTTTAAGTGGTATTAGAAAAAAGGTGGGGAATTGTAAACACAGGCAAGCTAGCTGAGTTGATGTTTGATAGATACAAGAAAGCTTTGTATTGAAAACACAGCTTTCAAGCCTTTTTATTGTATCTCTTGTAACCAGTCTTCAGCATTGGGATGTATTTGTGAGCCCAGTTGTGTATCCGCTGTCTTCAACTTTTGAAAAAGCACAGTGGAAACTCACCAATAAGTAGGATGAAAACATTCTGCAGCCTCCAGCTGCTTCTGTGCTACATGGCCTTTTGGCTGCCTGGGAGAACAATTGAGGAGTGTGGGAATCACTTTAGAGAAACCATAAATTGCTTTGGGATTTACTCAACAGATTCTAAGTCTGGATGAAATATGTCATTATGGAAGCACATAATAAGCATTCTCTCCTACACTCACAAAGAGTCTTTCAAGTATTTTCAAGTAATTGTCTGTTAAGCTTACTCAGATTCTGTTGCATTGTATCAGCCCAGTCACATGCTTCAGTCAGGTTCCATAACAGATTTGCCAACGATGGAGAGTTTTTTTCCTTCTAAACAAATAAGCAAACATAATTCCTACCTGTCCTACAAGTAGCACTGTTCTTGTGATAACTGCTATGCGGTGATGCTGGGTTCGTTTCAAGTGTGATGCCTTCCACCCTTCCTTAGAACTCTGAGAAGGAAGAGCAAGTTCATGAGAATGTACCAAGAAATGGGTAGAATCTGTTTTTCATGTAGGTGCTGCTGAAGAATTAACAGAGAAGGCCTGATGGTAGTAGTGGGGGGGGATATTGGGCCAACCTCCCACCCAAGCAGCTTGTGTACTAACTGGATTAAGACTTTGTCTATGTCAAGGCCCCAGTTCATATCAAGGGAGTTGATGGCAGAATGGGAAGAATCTAGATCAAAACGCGGCAAAGCTGGGGACATATTTAAAAATTTCAGGGCCACGGTAAACATGAGGATTTTTTAATAGCTTAAGGAAGCAGCTAAAAAGTTTACTGCATCTAACACTTTTCTTAAAGCACTTTTCAAATCATGAGCAAAACCGTAGATCCGTTGGCAGTGCTCATCAGTGTCCTTCATTAACAGCAAAGAGGGAAAACAAAACCACGGAATTAAGTGGAGAGAGCCAGAGCACTGGTTCATGCCTTTTATGTGTAAAAAAGTATGCCCTATAAAGTTCATATTTAAGTTTTCTAAATGCATGAGTGAATTTTCTCCTGCTCCTACCCTTATCCTTGTAGAGTATTTTTCAGTGACTATAATTTTTTTTTTAAAGTGTGATCAGTGAATATAGAATGTATGTTTTGCTGCGGTATTCTTCTTCCATATATAGATACCAAGATAGCTACAGATTACTTCATGAGAGCCTTTTGGTCCGATGAATGCGCCAGTAAAGGAAACCAAGCGTTTCTCTTAATAAAATGGCTTTTAAGCATCCTTGAGGACACATTAAAGGGATCTCTTTAGAAGTCGTATTTAGTAAGCTAATTAGCATGATGAGAGCGGGCATTCCTTCCTTATGATTAGCTTCATGGCACTGAAAGGAAAACTCTGGGTAAAAGTCTTACAGTGACATTAAATGTATAGATTCTTATATTCTGTACTGGAATGCATGACACGCTGGCTGCAGTTTAAGTAACTGTTTAAAGTATTTTGAAAGCAGCAAGGGCATAATTCAACTTAAGCTCTTGCTTTTCCTCAACAGAAATGCACAGGGCATTAAACAACTTGAGCAAACAGTCTGGAAAGTTACATTGCAGTTCATCTTGTTACACTTGGTGCTCTACTCTGACTTTTATTCAGTAAAGGTGGGACTTGAGCTGTTTTATGAAAACAAAAATTAATAATATCTAATCTTCAATATTGTGTTAATCCATTTACTGTCAAGCAAAGATAAAGTGTATGTAGGTGATAAGGATCACTTTCATCACACTCTTTAAAATTTGATATCTAAGAGATTAAGAATATTACAATATTACCCACAGGAAAAAATGTTACTGGTAGCTTTTATGATTTAAAAAAAATGAAATATGAGGGATGTGGCCTATTTCTGATGCATTTGCTTTGAAGTTCATTGGTACAATTATATTTTTATAGCATCCACATGAACATTGCTCTGTAGCATTGCGCTCAGGGTATAAGATCAGTGCTGATGCTCAAGTACACTGTATTGTATAAACCAGTATTACTGTCTAATCTTGGTTTAGGTGATGACTGAACTATATGTAAGTTATTGGAAGACAATAACCTCTGTTGATATAATTTTGATTGCAGTAAGATGGAAAAACTAATGTTATATTCCTTGGAGTTTGGGGCTGAAATGTTACACCATGCTTTTGCTTTTTTATTTGGGCTGGCAGACAGGGGAAGTACAATTTTTTAGTCTGTGCTGTGGCAAAATGTTATTAATGCCTTTGCATACTAAGTTCAGGCAGTCTTCCACTTGAGAGAAGTGCCAGCTGGAGGGAGAGCTGGATCCCTTTTTCCAAAAAAACACATAGGTAACAAAAAATGTAAGTTGTGGCCTGTACCTCCTCTTCTTGCTGTGCATCATCGGTCTTGAGTGTGTTTTGTGGTGCCTCGTTACCAGTGGGTGCACCTACCAGGTGTACCTACATTGAGATCAGCAGAGGCTGCATTACCTTACTGTAAAAATGCTGCCCAAGGCATACAGAGGTTTGTGGGGTGATGACTTTCAGGGGAGGTATTTCTTGGTTTCAGAGCTTTGACTTTGCCCATACTTCTTCTGCAAGGCACTGTCTCCTGGAGGCTGGTGTTCATATCACCTTACTTCAGCACACAGAATATGATATGGGTCCATCTGTGTTCCATCTGTGCAAAGATAAGAAAGAAACGGTGATCTAGGGCCATAATGCTAAAGTTATGTGGAACAAACTGAACTGAAGCAAGTTCAGAATATTTTTTAGTTTTGAAACAAAAAGAGGAAAGTAATGTGTAATGTAATCATACATTATAAAAACATTAGCTTCCTAAAATTAGAAGGTACTGGTCAAGCAACAGACTAATTATGCTTAATTTGCAAAATCATTCTGATCATTAGCTACTTAAAAGGACTAAATTGCACTGCTTTCAGTAACAGATTATTATGGACGTATTTGGCATTATGGCCCTGTAATAATAAAAATAAGATTGTATTGAAAATACATATTTCCAATCAGACTCCTGGTTACTGAGCGTTTTCTGATTGTGGTCATGAACATCTCTTAAAGGACTGGTACACTCGATGAAAGACCGTAGTTTGGGCGTGAAAACTGTCAAATTAAAAAGCAAACTAACTAACAGCCACCAGATCAATACACCAAGAGGGTTTTTGCTATTAGATTAATTCTAGAGTCAGAAGAACTGTCCCAATTGTTTTCAGAAATTCAGTTGTTTAATTTCTTCTTTAAAATACTAAGCTCTCTGTCAATGTTATCAGAGAATGCTACTTTATGGTACGCTGTAATTATAGATTATTGTCTCTGAAGTTTCTCCTACAGAGCAGAGCAGGGGGGCTGCCCTCATGTGTTCCATCTTTCCTAGTGCATTCCTGGGAGGGTTCCATGTGTTACCTTTGTCTGACTTGAGATTTTGTGCCTTTGTGGTTGCTGGCAAGAGCAGTTGAATTCTTTCATGCCTATTGCTTTAATAAGGAATGTGAAGCCGCATACATAATAACACTAAAACACACCACTGTGAAGCACAAATAATCCCTGAGATGCAGATCTGGATTTGGGATTCAGAATACTTTGCACTCAGTTCTCTATTTAGACTGTTACACTTAAAAATTCCAAAAGGGGGCAATCTTACCCTCTGCCTGAAAGTCTGTAAATCTAATTCAACTGTGATATTACAGCACGGTAGTTTTTCAAGCTCTCATTTACCTTAGAAAACTGAAGGTTAGTGCAATGATAAAACCAACTTTTAGGGGCTTGGTTTTGAAAATGAAATTTTGTAAGAGTTACTGGATTTTTAAACTTTATTAGCTGTAATAGTATGAATACATGTAGTCACTCTTGAAGTGTGATGGTTAAAATTATCTGATGTCCTTACTTGTAGAGAACAATCATGGTGTTGAGATAGAGAAACATTGAAAAAAGAACATGTTATACCCTTAAATTGCTCTTGGACATAAATCAAACATGTTTTTGATGGAGGTTTCAGGAAAAATAGAATCTCAAACTCATTGTCTTTTTCCAGATGATTGCCGCTTATGAATTTAAGACAAAAATTGTGTGCTCTTTTGGAGGAATGGAATGATAGCCAAATTAGTGCAAGATGTTTCTTATAATTTCTTGTCTTTCTGTGGTGTAAGTAGGAGAAATAACCTGTAGCCTCTGGGGGGAAAAAAAAGGCAAACAAAAACTTCAAGAAATGTGCTTGCCATTCATTTGTAGTAACTTTTTAATTATATATAGTATTTTCTGTAAGAAGTATGCATATTTTCTTTCTATATGCTTTCTAAATAATGCGTTGTTGACCCATCTTTTTAATTTGATGTCAACTATCATTCAGCTACTAGAAAAAAAAATATTTAGTGCATGTGCTACGTGTACATCTACTAGCTGCCAAAAAAAAAGAGATTTCTGTAGAGATTAGAAAGCCAATATCCTTTGGCTGACTCAAATGGGTGTTCAAAGGAAGGCTGCAAGGCACTGATGAGAAGCATTCTTGCTCTTGACTGCGTATCACAGGATGGTGCTGTCACACCCCTTCAGTTTTCTCCAGGTATCAAGTTTCTGAGTATCCTGCTCTACTCTAAGATAGAATATCTGCTGCATGTTCATAATTCTGGCATCTTACCAATAACTCCCTGCCTCAGAAATCCGGGGGTATCTTGCTGATACCTCCCCCCACAGCTGGAGTAGACCCAGGGTGCTGAAGTGAATGACCTGGTACTTCAGGCGTGCCGTGTGTTGCATGGCAGGTGAGCTCTGCTGGAAAGATACAGCTGAGAGGTGAACGCTGCCCTTGGCTTCATCTGAAATTTAGTTAGAGAACACTTCTAATATTTTAAAGATTTTTACAGTTTTGAGAGATTTCTGAATGCTGATATTCATGAACTGAAGCATTGTTCACTATTTTATCTTTTTACTTGCTGTTCACCCCAGTAGCACTGGGCCTTCGTATCTTCTGATGAGAAGGCCAAATCCTAGAATCAGTCATTGCTACATGGGGTCTGGTTAAAGCTGAGAGATTACTTGCAGTTGAAAGAGTTGCAGCTTGTGAAGTTTGGAAGCTGTAGCTCCAGTCCATGCCGTATGAACAGAGGTACAGATTGTCAACCTGTGTACGCTGAAGTGGCTCTGACCCCTGACTCCCAGCCAAGAATACGGCTGGTACAGGTCCGTAAAGCCTTATGGTTAAATATGTTTTCATAAGATGCGAATGAAGCTAAAATAAATTATAGCACCACTTTATTTTTATTATGATAAGCGGCATAGATAATAACTTTTTTTTCCCTTGCTTCACATTCATGTGATGTAGACTATTTTAAACCCAGCTACATTTTTTCTCCTCTCGAGAAGATGACCATACCAATTGCCTCACTATCTGTTTACATTCTGGAAAGAGTCATTTGGGATTTTGTCTTTCTGAAATAAACGTTTGCTTATGGATTTTTTTTTAATTGTCACATCCATGGCATTTTTAAAGTAAATAGGAGTACAAGGTTTATATTATTTTAAATGTATATTGTATTTGTCTTCCCAACACTGTGGTTTTTAGTACTGTGAATAACGTAGTATGGAGCCAGCCTATTAAACAGCCTGTTTTTGTAAGGAAACTGTTAGTCCACCTACAATATTCTATTGCTTACTGTGTTCTTCCAATATGCTTAGCATTCCACAACCTAAATGATCATTTGTTGAACAAATTCATGCTTTTATTAGTCAAAATACAGAGAAAACAGAGCCCCCCTGTTTCAAGATATTTGCTAATGCACGGTTAATTATCACATATAGCTTACTATAATTCATTTTACAGGGAGACCTCCTGCAGGTAACATACTAGCAGTTTATGAAGCAAAATAACCTCACTATAGATTAGAACTGTTTCACTACTGGTCAGACAGTTGCTGCTTCTAGGCCTTCTCACTTCACATTGCTAATTTGAACAAGGCTTTATTTTTATATTTGTCAGCAGCAAGACTGTAGCATGGTTGTTAAACCTCTCCCAGGCCTAATTAGAGCAGCAATGCGAGCATTCATAATGAATCTCGTGTCTTGGGTTGGAGGAGGTAGCCGTGGTGCTACAGTAGCTTCCTGGCAGACAGTTGCTGGCAGGTTTAAGGTAGCTTGTGGCTTGCAATATTAAGTGACTGTTGAAATTCATTGACTCCACTGCGGCTTATGTGTCTAGATGACAACAAGTTTACACGGTTCTTTTATAGTTACAGCAAATGGGTCCATTTAAATATTTATTAGGTGATTATGGTGATGTGAAATGGAAAAAAATTGCAAAGTACAGTATTGCATGTATAACTGTTTTAACTGTTTGTACAAAATAGGCCTGTGGTATCATTTGAAATTACAGCATCTTTTTTTCCTCATAAATATTTATAGTGTATCAGTAGCTAGGAATGCTAATTTATTTGCATTTTGTTTCTTATTTAATTTGACAGCCATTTGGGTAGCCATTAAAGGCACTCACTCTGATTTGAATGAAGGATATTTCAATCAGCAGTTGAGTGGCATTTTGATTGGAGTGGGTGAAGTTCGTTTTTAGGAGTTCTTTTTGCCTTTATGAGACATAGAAAGGGGTCTTAACTGTGTGTGCTTGATGGCAGGAGCACCCAGGAAAGCCTGCATCTCTGAAACTTGGACTTTTGAGGAATTTGTCATAATTGTTGCATTAAATGTAGCCAACTTGTTTTATTTTGTTATTCATCTTGCTTAATCAAATCAAAAGAACACAGAAGCCAGGTATAAATTTCTGCAAAAATTAAACTGAGAGTTGTTGTAAAATATGAGTATGACTTGGATGATAAAACGAGCTATGTCAGGTATATAGATAAAAGGATTAAATGCACACAGGAGGAAAAGAAATCCAATTCATTGACAGCTTGTAGCTACTGTTTAGTTTTTCATAGTAACAGAAGAGATGGAAGTGAGTCAATCTCACTCAATGGCAAGAGAGAACATGATAATGGTGTCCAGAGGTGTCAGAGCAAATATGTACATTGGAAATGCTCCCAGTGACAGCATGGAAAATGGGTATAGTGAAGAGAAATCAAGCATTGTCCACATAGTCCAATGTCCACAGGCTTCCTTAAGACTTGCTGTAATATGTCTAGGATTGGGATTTAATCTACTCTGTAGAGCACAAGACCGGCTGATATTTTGTTGCTCCACTAATACTTATTTCGTTCCTAGTAGGAAAAAGCAAGACAGCAATCCTACAGTGATATGTTTCATGCTGGCTTTAGCTCAGGTTTGATGTCCTTGCTCAAAATTGAGAGAGCCAGTGAGTGAGGGATGATATTACAGTACAAGTAGTAAGAATTACATATCAGTGCTCAGTTGAGAATGAGTTGTTCAGTTTATTTTCTGGTACAAGAACTTAAAGTTTAGGTGGTGAATTACTGCATTAATAAACTATCTGTATGACTATATAGGTATTTACCGTCCAGCATAAGAAATCTGTGCTTTACCTCTGCACTAGTTTTGAGTGAAGCCCTATTAATGCCCAAGATGGTAAATTAAAGCTGCAACTCAAAGTGAACGTACATCAGTATGAAGTAAGGACACTGCAGATGGCCATATTCTTGTGTATACACTCTTGGTCTTTAGGGTTGTCGATCTAATTCTTTTCACAAGCACTGAATTCATTTAAAAGAAGACGAAGGGGGGAATAAGAACATTCTTTAGCTTTTTGAGTCTGGAACTTCTGTCCTACTGTTTGCTCAGATTTTCCAGTGAGATCACTTCCTGAACGGGGCATAACATGAATAAGTGTTCTGAGAGGCAGGTTCAAAAGCTGCGCATGCAGAAGCTGTCCAGTTTTGCGGTATCATTGACAAAGATGAATTTAGTTAAAGTTTTCCAATATACTCAGAAATTTCACATGTGCAGCATGAATAGATCAGCTTTTATTGTATCTTATATGATAAGTTCCATTAAATGTTAAATTCTAACAATACTATTCAAGTTTTAAAGTGCCTTACTGTATGTATCCACCTTGTGATTTCAGTAGACCAATTTGGTCTGAATAGAAAGTGGAGCTGAGTGCCTGCTCAGTGAGGCGAGGTTGCAGGCATAGTTTTTTCTATTAATTCATGCACAGAGGCTTTCTCATGTTCAACTTGCTACCCTGGATAAATGGCAAAATAAACATAGATTTGCAAAAAATGCATGGTAGAATAATTATTGGGTATCAATAACGATTCATGGATGTCTGAAGCAAGTTTTGTAGAGGAGACAGTATCTTTTGTTGGCTGAAATTGGGAAAAAATTGGGAAGAAAACCCTGCAGAAGATCGTATGGACACAGCAGACCCTTCAGCTCCTGATTTCAGGGACTAGTAAAGGGGAGAGGGAATCAGCAGATTTAATTAAGCAAATACAATAATTAAAAGGAGTGTTGGAACACATGGTCCACATTAAGCTTGCATATACATTTTTATCTTAAAGAATCTGTAAAATCAAATATTTGAAGTGGGTGTGGGTTTGCTGTTTGTGCGTTCAATGTACGGTTGACTGTTCATCCAGTGCTATAGCCTTCTTTACCTCTGTGTTGTGCCACAACTTTCTGACATCTTTACTCAAAATAATGTTAAATACTTTATTTTCAAGAGATTTCTGCAGTTTAGTGGTTGAAGTTAATGTATTTTATACATTTGTCATAACTGTTACAGGTCAATTATTATAATCCTGATGCATTAGTTCTGATAATACTCCAAGGTGGGCATGTGCTGTTTTCCCTACTGAGCTAACAAAGGAAATAAGGCAGAGATCTTGTTCCAGAGATGGATGTTAAAATCTGTCTCTGAGTACAAATGACTCCTCTCACCACTGAGTCCCTCTTCTGCTGACACTCTGTGTTTTGATCCATTTAGATGAAAGACACAGAGGGGTGAGGGGACTGAAAAAAATAATGCAGGAATGAGAGAACAGCACTCACTGCAGTATGACAAAATAAAGCTTCTTTTTTCAATACCAGGACAAATAATTTTAGACAATCAGTGGTACGATAAACTATATTCTATCTCTGTGCATGACGCTGGGAAATAGAAATCCATTTTTGTAAAATAGGAGGTCCAAGTGTCAAGATCTTAACATGAGGACAACTTGGAAACTTTCCAGTGGAACATTCTTCTCTCAGCTAATGCCAGTTCACCAAAACCTAACACGTTGCACGAAAATGTCTATTCCGATGAAATTTTTGATGGAAATGTGCTTGGTTTCCCGCCAGCTCACCCGCTTTTCCCAGCCCTCGGCTCCCCGGCATCTCACGTGGAACGGTGCCAGAAAGTCAAGTTTCTTCACGTTTTCGGCCTGCTTGGCAGTCTGCCACAGAGGACGGGAGTCTGGGCTCCCGAAAGTGGACAAGAAACCTCATACATGCACATACAAGCATCCACATACTCTCACAGGTCATTTAAATCCATGTCAGTTCATTCAGAGTAAAAGTGGTTTTTTTACATAGAGGGTCTTTTAATATGACCCTCCTATGGAAAATTTCTCATGTTGGAATTTTAATTCCAAGTTGTAACTAGAAAAAAAAAAATTGGGAAATATGAAATATTTTCCTTATAAGTGAAATACAGATTCCTGTGCAACTGCAAGTTGCACTATTGTCATTGAGGCTATCAACAGCTCCGGCTGCTTCTCTTTGTCAGCGCATAACAAGATCTATATTTATAACAGGTAAGGTGTTTAGATACTTAACCTTAACAAAACAAGATTATATTTTTAGAGTTATTTAAATATTTATTTTAAAAATTCCTCTTAAACCACCTTAAAAAAGGCAGGCAATCTTTTCTTGGTCCTTAAGTTTCAGTCTGTGGACTGAGGGAGTAGAGAGTTTCAGTGTTTTTCGCTGACTAATAAAATAGGCATATATACTGAAATTCTGACAGAGACGTCCCTGAAGCAGGAGCACTGTAATGTACTTTTCCATAGTCTCACTTCATGCACTGCAAGCTGCTCGGTTGCTTGTTATATATAAGTAAATAAATAAGCTTCAATCACACGGTGTTAGGTAATTTCTGACTGGGGGGACGTGTTCACAGTTGAGACAAAAAGCGGTTGATTCGAGTAGCCATTAATGAATTCCTTTTCTGATTATTCGTAATACCTTGGATTAGCATAACAAAGCCAGACTCTTTAGGAGATCAGTACTTGAAGCAGTTAATTTTTCAATTGTGCTTTTGAGAAGCTGGGATGTATAGTAATAGATGAAGTTCTTACTATTTCATGGCAGAAATGTTCCTGTGTAGAATTCCACTTCTGTTTAAATTGGCGTTGTGGTCCTGTATGAGATGCTAAATTTATATTAAACAGAGAAAATATTTTTCTTTGTCAAAATAAGGGACAAAAACATTACTTGTTCTTTTTCTTTGGTGTGGGGGGACACACAGGCATTGTGCAGTAGAGCAGGAGATTGCATTGATGCTATCCCTGTCTCTTTCGTAAAACTGTAATGTGATCTGATATTGCTCCCAATGTCTTTTTATTCTGAAGCAATAAGATGGGAATGATCAGCAAAATGCTCCTGTATTAATGATAGCATTATGTACACGGGTATTCCTGAAAGGCTTCCATATAATGCACAGTTAGACTCACTAAGCATTAATTTTGAGTGTTTAAGACTTTTATTATGCTGAGAATGAACTTTGAATGTTCTAAATATACGTGTTTCTGCCCTTGTCATTGTAATAATGCTGAAGAAGGCTCCATGGGTTGCAAGCAGCAGGAGAAAGTGGATAAAGAATTTATCGGCAGGAGCTTTAGTTCAGTCCTAAAAGCTGCCATCTCCCTTGCTGGGATTGCACAGAATCCCAAGATCCTTTGCTTGTATTAACCTTGACGTCAGTCTATCCATGAGGAGAAAATGGGATGTGTGTGGGCATACACACAAGATCAAGCAATTCAAATTCATCCTCTGAAAGGAAATGTTAAGATTAATAAAATCATCAACTTTTAAATTGGTTTTATTTTAATTGATCCTTGCTAAAAGTGATGCAACGGAAACCTGTGTGTTAATGGTTGCTTTCTAATGTCCCTAAATTGAACTCTCAGTTGCCCTCTCTAATCTCCTAATCTTTTTGCAAAGGAAAGCAGAAGGGCCTCTCTACAAAGCAATCTTGACTGCTTTATTTGACTCATTGGGGTGAGAGGAAAAAGGGAGAGGGGGGTGCAACACATATCATGCTGCAAATACAATTCAACATGTGCAATGAAGTGACAGCTGAATTCTTCAGGCCTTTATGTCAAAGAATCAGCGCTGGACTGTGGTGTGTAAGCAAAGATGTCTCATACTGTTATCTGACCAGTGTTCTCTAAGAGCAACAGTCTGACTGAGGAGAGAAAAAAGAGCTCAACTCTCTGGAGAATAGAGAACACTGGCACTGACTTTCCTCAGCAGCTACCTTGCATAAAGTAAAGCTCAGCTCTTTGCCATAAAACAACTAGTTCTGACCTCTCCCCACCAGTGCAATCGCAGCACGGAAGTGCATCATCTAAGATTTTGAACTTTTGTCTATTCATCCAGACGTAACGCAACACGTTTTTCTGATTGATCTCTGGATCTTTTAAGGGGCTTAGAGAAGTCTATGCTTGAAAATTTGGATCTGGATCCAAGTCTTTGACTATTTCTACCCCATAATATGAAGGTATTGAAACAAGTAATTCCAACCAAAAAATTTACACTTACAGTACTTTAGGATGCTGGTTTTGATGTCATTTGAAAGCGAAAATGATATATGATTGTGTTGTGCAATGCGTGTTGTGCCGTATGTTTTCATGAGGAGGCTGATTTTCTTAATGCAAACAAAAAGTTTGGGGTTAGACTCAAGGTGTTTCTGTTCTCCATGTACGAGCCTTCATGACAATTTCTATTATTGTAGCTCTTCATGGTCCTCAGACTCACAGTGAAATCACCCTTATCCAGAAGTTCACATCTTGGTATATTCTTTAAAACCAGGGATGGACAGAGAAGTGGGGATTCCCACCTCCATGTGCTGAATTGGACTGAGACCAACGGGCCGGTACAGACTGTAGATTATCAAATGTTTGTGGTTCAGGAACGCGGCCAGTGCAGTGCTGGCCCTGGGAGAGGAGAGGCAGCAGGGGAGAGCAGCCACAGAGCATTCAGGCTTGGATTTTTATGGGAGCCTGTGGAAGTAAAGGCATCCCTCTTCAACAGTTTGTCGTGAATACCTATTAAAAGCTTGTATTTCTTGCTGTTGATCTCTCTCCATTTGCTGTAGCAAACTGGATCTGATTTCTTGATCTATCTTTCTGTAATCAGCTACCTTGATCCCAAAAGCTGATTACAGTAACTAGATTAAACTGTGTGCAGTGGTGTATTGTCCCATCAGATGGCACAGATGAGTTCTGCAGTCTCCTCGGAGTCACTCAAATCAACTATTAATAGCTGGGTTTAATGTAAGAATTCCAAGGCAGTTCAGTTTTTCTTTGGGCGTAAGATATTCTGGAGGTTTGGGGTTTTTTTTCTTCCTGAAATTGTTGTGCTGTTTTCGGTAGTTAAGAGACAGACTCCCAACGAAGCAGCCATTCCTAACCTATGCAGACAAAGGGAGTGGTTCCCTTAGCAACAGGAACCATGTGGAGGTTCTCAGAGAGCTCTCTTTTCCCCCTACTTGTGTTTTCTTTTAACTCAACATTTTGCACAGCATCTTGCATGGAGAGTCCGGCAGCTGGGCTGGAGGCAAACGGTTCTTCTGGCTCTAGCTAACCAGTGCTCGAAAGGCAATTGTTCTACGCTCATCAGACAGAAAAAATGATAATCGTGGGTAAGTGAACTGGCACGCAATCAGAGTTCACGCTGAGGAGGGGGAAAGTTTACTGGCTGGCAACCAGAAGTGTCCAGCACTTCCCAGTAGGCATGTATATTTGAAACAGGGGTACTAATGTGATGCTTACCTTGTTTACTGGTAGGATTGCTTGTCTGCATTTAGTATTTCAGGGTTTGGAAACGTTAGCACAACTGGGTTCCAGTCCTTAGTATGCTACTGACTTCCTTTATAGCCCTGAACATCTCACCTTGCCTCTCTGTTCTCCTTCCCTATCCACCAAATGGAGATGAGATGCCATGAGGATCTTGAAAGGACTGTAAAGTACTGTAGAAATATACCATATTGTTTGGCAAAATCATATTTGCTTTTCAGGTTAATGATAAGGTGTGCAGAATCTGAGAGACAGTATTGCTCTTTTACTGAAGATTTAACTCAATTAACTTTTCTGTAGGTAGATGTAGTTGCTTTTCTTCGTGGTATAGAAGAGGAGATATGTGCATGTAGTGACTGTACATAGATGTGCATAAGAATTTGTGTATGTTGGTGTGCAAACAACAAAAATAGAGCAGTTTATTTCCCTCAAAATAGCTATAGCATTGGTAAAATAGTAGCTGTGTTTCAGTGACATCCAGCATACTATGAAATAATGGAATTTAATCTTTGCATGTATTGAAACACTTGTCCTGCTATCCCTAAAGTGTTACGTATTACCAGAGCTCTTGCCACTCGGTTTGAAAAGCCCAATGCATAAACTCCAGAAGTTTCTAGTCATTTTACCTAAAAAGAGATATCTGAATTAATCTAATTTTAAGTCAGTCACTTTGTGGGAGACTTGCATAAGACACAAATTTGTCTCTCACTTCTTCCTAATTTAATGTACAAACTCCCTCTGGTCACAATTTTTCATTCACATTTGTATTAAAATTCAGGCATTTGAGTTCATATTTTGACAAAAAGTGCTTCATACAGATCATTTGGATGCAGGCTTCCTTTTATTCCACACTTGGAGACAAGTCTCATAATGTCGCAGTGAATGCATTTCCCACTACAGGCAACTTAGTTGCTCTCATTTCAAATGTGATTACTGCAGGAAAAAATACTCATTGGTAACTACATGCGCAGAGCAGCTGCAGAAGTATCATGCACCAGCTCTCCACAGTCATGTCAGCAATGTTGTTATTGCCCTTCCTATTCCGTGTGCAATACCAACCTCCACAGATCACTCGCGATGTGCTGGTACAGCAACCTGTGCCACTGAGCTTTCCCTAGCTGATCACAGGTTAACAGTCGCAATAATCCCTTTTGCGTGGTAATTGACAATTTGTCTCTTAGCTCCAATTTCAATTAAGAAAAATTGCCGTGTTTTCACCTTTATGAATAATGTTAGCTTTTGTGCCTGAATAAAGATGAAGGCAATAATGTAATGTCATTGAAATGAATTGTTCTCCTTTTCTCTCTGTGGTTATATTTCCCTCCTTTAACACTCTACTTCAAACAGTGCTACTGCATGAGTCAGTGATGCCAGCTAAGGTGCAGGATTAAAATACTTTACGTTTAGTAAGCAGTGTTTGAGTTCCAAAATAAAAACTGATGTGTGTGTTTTTTAATATGTGAAGAAAATCCTGGGTTTGGGGGGATTTTAGCAAACATTTTAAGTGATTGCAGATTGATCTTCTTGATTACCCCCTCCATCCTCACTTGGTGTCTAGTTCTGCTGGTTTTTTCTGGTTCATCATTTAGCCTGTCTTTCTGGGTAGAGTCCAAAAATGACCCTCCTTTTGCCAGACCTCCTGTTAGAGATTTTGTATGAATAAGCCCCTCAGAGCACTTTGAGTTATTTCAGGTTTAATAAATTTCCACTGTTATTAGCAGGAGGTTTACCTTGCCTTTCATCCATTTGAAGTGCACTGCAAATATAAGTGAAGCTTCCCCAGAAATCTGGAGACAAGGAAGTAACGCTAAGGGATCTCTTAATCCAGAAACTAAGCAAATAACAAGAATTCTAATCATCTACAGACGTGCTACATATCTTAGGACAGGAAGCGAAGATCTAATGCAGAAGAAGCAGATTAGGTTGATAGCAACACCTATTTCAATTTTTTTATGCTTCACATATAGGACACATATCTAGAGTAAGCTGAAACGGAAGAAAAAGTGGATGTTAGTCTTAAAGATTAAAGGAAGGAAAGATGATCGACCTATAGGAAAAGTTATGAGAAGCTTATTTATGTGGCTGGCAGCCAAGAAGTTGGAGAAGTTTCATGCTTTTAGGAAGAAGGATAATCTCACACGGATCAAATGTCTGGATTTTACCATTTTTACATACTGTATGTTTTTTCAACACCAAGTAAAAGGCAAGGCTTATAACGTGAGTAGTTTTTTTTTCAGTCTGATTTATTCATTAAAAAGATCAGCAGGTATCAGCAGGTGGAGGCCCTGAAAGTAGACAAAGTGCCCCAAAGCTTTCATTGCCCTGACATCCCATTTGTAATAGTCATGTTGTGTCACTGAGCCAAATCCGGCCCTTACTGTAGCATACGCTGGAGCACTCCTACCGACATCGGTAACAGCAGCTGTAAAAACACTGCGGCAACGGGGTTAGCGTGATCCAGGTTGATGAGAGGACAAACTCTCCAACAACCCATGAGACCAGCCTAGTTTCTAAGGTGTACTAAATCTAGTGCCTTCACGTCTCTGTTGTTAGTGTTGCCCTTGCCAGCTCATTTCTGACAAAATTGCTATAATCATATTATGTTAGCTTGATGTGTAGGCATCCTTGATAGGGTATAAACTATACTGAATAAACAACTGGAAAGTGTTACAGCCCAAAGATTTATTTCGCTGAAAAAAAAGAAGTAAAAATAACAGTGGGATGTACTTAAAAACTCAAGGGCAATGAGCGGCATGTATACATCTTCTGAAGTGCAAGAATAGGTGGGACATCTGAAAAAGATCAGCAAGGAGTTTGGATAAGCAAGCCTAGATCAAAATATTTTCAAATTCACAAATATTATACATACGAGAAGACTCAGATTAATGTTTCTTCTCCCTACTTGAAAGCTGTCAATAGAGTTTTAATAGACAACCCTATGGAGAACCAGTATTGCTTCCTTATGCTCTCATTTTTAACCACCTGCTTCTATTAATTCTTTAGCCATGTGATTTGTGGAGCCGTTTCTCTTCTTCCTGTGACAAGTTGATTTTACTTCTGTATCAGTTTTTGTTTGTAGATCTTCCCTTGTCGTACTTCCTTTCTCTTATTCTTCCACTCAGTGGATAGAAAAAAGAATATTTGATTTCTTTTCCCTTCTCTCTGGTCTTTCAGCACCATTATGAAAAAGCACATAAATGTGTGTTTGTAGAGTCTGCTCTACAGAAGCTGTTCTGAACTGTAATAGATTTATTCACGGGATCATCCTTCAGACTATTGCCTGGAACAGTTGTAGGAAAAACTAAGCGAGGGTGTCTTCAAAACAGTCACTGCGGTTTATCATTTCATTTCTTTGTCTCTAGAAATATTTCTCTTTGGTCTAAAAAAGGTAACATCAAGACCTGCAAAAAGTCCTTCACTCATTTTTAGCCTTCTTTTGTGTCATCTTTAAGCCTGTGTTTCAAGGACCATCTCATGTGTGATTCAGATTAGGTTTGTTCTGTAGTAGTAAACCTTGAGGAAGTTCTGGAAGTTCATTATGAGCTTAAAGATGATGCCTGAACTTGCCTTGCCCAGGAACACATCAGAACTGGGCTGAGCTGAGGGTTAGTTTCCTGCTTTAAGGCAGATGGTAAACTGAGAAAGGTAGAAATCTGCAGAGGGATCCTAAACCAGTCTTTTCTAAATCTTTTAAGGCTAATGTCTCCTTTCCTTTTTGCATCCTGACAATGTTGAAATTAATGATCTTTACATTTCACATGGAGCCAGGCTGAGAAGATGTACCTGAACCCAGGTTTCTTCTAAATACAAAGTTGCTGCAGTTTTTGTTCAGAGCTAATCCTTGTGTGATTCATATGGCAATGCTCAGCATGCCTGGTCTCTTGAAGATGTTCCTGCAAGGTCGGCAATTGTCTCAAGCGAATACTTGTCACTTCATAAATTTCTGTTTGTATAGACTGGATTCTATAACCTCTTTTTTGGGCAATGCAAGATGGTACAGTTGTTTTCATGCATCACCAGGGGAGTAACAATTTCTTTTGGAAAAAGGAGGCTAGATACTCAGACTGCAACACAACGTTTTTTGTAGCCAAACTAAGTTTCAGATCAGTCAGATTGTCACTTGAAATAGATAGTAATTTCAGACCCAACATTTTAATGACTAAAATAATATGTTGTGAAAGTTGACATATGCAGTCAGTGTGCTTTTGAAAAGGAAAGGAAAAAGTTTGAAATATTTCACTGAATGTATGATTATAGTGCTAGGGGAGGTTTCTGTAATAATATTTAAAATTATGACTGTATTTCAAAAATTGTTATAATGAAGTGTATCAAATTTGTTCAGAAGTTAATGCTGAGTTAGAATTGCCATTTAGCCATTTTTACCTCTTCAAGAATATATATATCACTAGGTATTTTATATATGGAAAATTCGATGTATGGTCTTTACAAGAGGATATGGAAAAGAACTGGCCATTTTTATTGGATTCTGTCGGGTGTGACAATACTTTTTGGCTCACAAGTGAAGGTAATCATTCAAGTTTTATTCTATATATATATATATATAGCCAGAAAATTATTTTTAAAAAAATAATCAACGTACCATTTTACTTTGTTTGAGTTGGCATTTAAACCAGATGATGGTTGTTAGGGGCTTTTCAAAACTGAAGGGGTTGACATCTTATAAAATGTCCCACATCTAATTAATGTTGATTACGTTAAAAGTGACCCCCATTGTAGAATTCCTTCTGTACAATCTGAAGGCTTTTCAGTGCGCTACTGTGTACAACGGAACATCTCTACCGGGCAGCTGAATCTATGTTGGCTGTTTAAAGGGTTCTTCAGTTTTCTAACACAATGTTATAAAGCTTAGACCGATGCTGTCTGAACTTGACCATTGTAGTCAATTTGGAATTAAAAACAAACATCATGATAGATATATTTTTCACTGCTTTCCCGGATATTCTGACATAAAGTATATGTTATATCTCATTATCTGTATCTGTTTCGAGCAGTTAGGGCAGAAAGTGTGCAGTTCAAGAGTTCTGGGGTAAGGATAGAGCTTCAGCTGAGATGTGTTTCTGCACTACCTGATTCAATTGAACTACTACGGTTTATATCAGCTAAAGAATGGTTCTTTGCAGCAGCACATTAAAACAAACAAACAAAATCCTCAATTTCATTTAGATAACAAGAAGAGGCTGAGAGTTGCAACATTCTGTGTCTTAGGTGAGGCGTGTATTTTTACATGGTGTTGTGCACAGGCATGACGGTTTAGGCATTTTTAAAACTCCGTAATGAGAAAAGTAAAGCTATTTCAGCCGTAACCTCCTGGTCCACCTGGCTGCTTGGTTGCAGGGTGCAATCTGCTTTTGCAGGCAGACCTGCCCTAGTGAGAGAACCAGTATGTGGTTTCATATCGTCTTCATACCTTGCAGCTAAACATTGTTCATAGCTATTAATTAGTCCTCTGTCTCTGCTATTTTGTTATGAACCTCTGTCCAGCATTTTGGCATGCTTTTTATGAGGATGATTATTAGTGAGCTTGTAAAATGATTTAAAAACGAACTCCCCTGCAGGAATCTGTAGAGAAGAAAGGTGACAGTAGCGCCCTGCACCGGTGCATGACGGAGAACTGCGTGGTGAGAATAAGTGTAGTCATCATTGCATGTGATCTTTTTTCCTTTGAAAGCTTTTGCTGAGCTCAATATTACTGTTGAAAAAGGTGATGGTTTAGACTTTAAGCTGTTTGACATAGAGTGTATTTAGTTGTAAACCCAGCAAACTCTCTGTAAATCGTGTGTCTCAAACCTTACTGTTGCAAACACCTACTCATGGGTCTTACCTCATCAAAATCAGCTATTTATACACAGGAACGTGCCCATTTGGTTTTCTTGCCTTAAATCAAAGAGTTAAGAAAGACTACTGCTTTCAGGACACTGATTGATTTATGCATGTTAGCAATAAAATACATAATATACCGTAGTTCTTTCAAAGTACCCAGCCAACTTTATTGGGACTTTTATCCTGCTCACAAAGTTTGCCTTGCAGGACCAGGTCTCAACAGTGACAGACTTCCCAACAAGTGGCTAGATTGTTTATTTCATGGTAGTTAGGCAATTACATTTCTCAAATAGGGTTTTTACGTTTATGCTGGGATTTCAAATTAATACTATAAACACTTTTTTGGGACAGAAAGGGAACATAATGCAAAAGGCTCTGAAATTAAGGGAAGATTTTAGCTGATTTCAATGAGCTGTGAGTTTGATTTTCAAAGGATGTTTTGCAGAATAAATTAGCTTATTTAAATAGAGACATCATTTATGAACCTGATAAAAAACACAGGGTCTTCAGGATCAGAATCCTGAAATTTCCAGTACCCAGTACTGTAGCTGAAATAGCAGCTCCTATTTCATGTTATTATTCCTTTTTTGTTGTTCTTAAAGACTGAAATTATATATAAAACCCAAGACATCCAGCTGTTCAGACAACAGAATGGGACTAAACAGAGCCAGCTGCTAATCGCTTCTCCTCCACTACGTGACCAAATCCACACACAGCTACCATCTCTTCACCTTGCTGTTTCCTCTGTGTCTTCTTGACTTCTATGGAAAACTTGAAAGGCAAAGCTTTCTCTCATGCTAAGTGTTTGTACAGCATATAGCTCCAGTTTCAGCAGGGGTCTCTTGCTAATATAGTAATAAAAATAAACAATTAAAGTCTAGAATAATTGCTTTAATTAGATGTTTTAGAGCTGACCAACTGCAGATTATGGTAGAAATGTGTCGTGCTGGCTGCTGTACTGGGTACAGAATAACTGGTTTGTGTCTTTAAGCTTGCCAACAACATTCTTTTCAACTGGAGTTATTAACCTGTATTCTCCCCAAGAACTGAAATGTAATACCAATATGGAAACAAACGTAACAAAAATGCATGCCATGTTTCCATGTATTACTAAATTGTTTTATTTTGAAAAAGTTTAGTTATTCTTTAATGTATATTCCTTTCCCAATTCAAAAACTCTATGATCTCCACAGATCATAATTTAGTCTTTTTGCTCTCAATACGTTCTCTCTTATTTTCTTTGTACTTCCGTATTGCAAGAATAAGAGCAATTTTCTTAAGATTCAGACTTCTTCTCCTTTCTGGAACTTCTGGTTTCTGCTCATAATTCTCTGTTTGTGGAGTTGGAAAAAAAAAAGGTATTTATTGACAGTTGGTCACGTGTAAAGTTCCATTTTGCAGCGGGTGGAAGTTTTTAGTTTCACTACATTTCTATTTTTAATAGTGGAAGGCTACAACACAAATGTGCACCATGTTTGGTGAGGATGGAAGGCTGGGGAGGCAGAGACACTTTGGTTTTGGGTGAAGATTTACTGGAATCTTCTGTGGTGCTTGGGTTTTTGGTGTGACCAGAAAAATTCTTGCAGACAGTAAAAAAAATAGGCTCAGGGTTAGAAGTGTAGAGTAAATCAGATAAATTATTTCCTTTCCATCATGAAACATGAATACTTTGTACATGATTCTACAGCTGAAATTCATCATTAATGGTTTCCTGTGCTTTGGTTAAATCTGAAACAGAAATGGAGAGCTTTTGAAAGTTTTTACTTCTCGTGACTCAGTATAGCCACTAATAATGGCTTCCACCATGTGTATGATGGAGTTCTCGATGTGTGAGAGAACACCGAGTGCCGACAGTTCAGTAGGCATTCAATAAAATAAGAGCTTCTTCCGAACAAAAGGATTTTAAAACAGTGGCTTTTAGAAACCTTTCTTTATGGGAGTCGCTTTGGTTTTTGATCTAAAGGTTGGACTCTGAAATTTGTATGGGAAGAACTGGGTTATTAACATGCACAACCAGGCACTAACAGACACATAATATACCTGTCTCAAGATATTTTTGAAATCTCACCTGAAATAGTTAATAGCTAATACAAAAATTGCTGCAGAGGAAGCTAAGGTGTCAGTTTATGTGTGTTAGTGTCCAGTAACCGTGTGGTCACTTTGAACACTCAGAATGTATGAGACAGTTTCTTCCACTTTCTAAGAATTTGGGGTATGGTGAGTTGATTAACACAAGAAATTACTGCAAGGTAATCAGTATGCTGTAATTTTATGTCCCAGTGTAATTTGCAGTAATTTCCTCGGTAGACAAACGCAATGGAAAATGAAATGGAAATAAAGGAACAGTCAGAAGCAGAGCAAACCCCAGCTTGCAATCCAGACTGCAAAGCTGAAAAAACCCCAAGTTTCCATCTGGCTGAATAGAAAGGAAACATAATCCATAAAAGGGGACACTGAGATCTCCTACAGGTTCACATGAGGACAGCTATGCATCCTTAGAGAAGCCATGACCAAACTTGTATGGGTAGAAATATAAAAATAGACTGTCAGCAACTTTGTGGTTTTGTTTTCGTGTTCGGAAAGACAATCACTGGTTGCAGAGAGACCACCTCAGCTTGCATCCGACTGCTCTGTAGAGGAGGTTTAAAAATTAAATTACATTTTTACCTAGTTTCTCCTAATCTGCTTGATAGTGCATGGGAAAGGCTTTTATGTGGCATGCTTGGTCAGACATGCTAGGAAGAAGAGGTAAAATTAAAGTATTTGGTAACCACTATGAAATTTAAATGCAGTCCCTGTGTATGGGAAAGTCGGAGAATGTTTTTTTATGTAATTCTTTCGTAGTATACTGAAGCATTTGTCCCTCAGGAAAGTGCCCTTGATATAGGAGTAGGACCTAAAGGCCACACAGCCTTCTTTTCTGCCTCAGTTAAACGCATTAGTCATAAATAGAAATAAAAAGACGAAAAACGGCTCGTGCGTCCTGTGCAGGTTTCTCTGGAACTCCAGTAACAGCACGAGATTGGAGTTAACTCTAATCACCAGGAACGGGGTAGTGCCCCTTCATTAGGTCACGCAACAAACCCAGAAAGAAATCAAAATAAATCCGATTTTCATTCCTGGTTTGTTCCAGACAAGTTCTTTTGTATAAATGAATGTTGTGGTTCTTTTTCCAAGAACGATGTGGCTTGATGGGATGGGGAATGGTATCTTTTTCGTTTACATGGAAATTGCCAGGAAAAAAATGAAACAAAAATGTATTTTCTTAATTTAGAAGTCACTCCAGGAGGCTGATTTCTCAAGAGCATAAACCTCTGCCACATCATTTTACTTTGTGCTTTTCATAACTGATTAGAAAAGATAATGCCAGAGAGCTTTAAAGAAAAAAAAGAGAAAAACACGAAGTCATGAACCCAAATAAGAATGAAAGCTTGACTGTCAGCTGTAAATAAGCTGTCTTGATAGGGGAGGGTTTCTATTTTTCTTTCAGGGCGAAAATTAATTCAGTTATTTTCACAGTTTTCTCCCCTGGAAAGTTGAGCTCCAAACCTGGCTATTACCACAAAAACATTTAAAATTACATCCCTGACGCTGTGTTTACAGCTCTTCCAATTTCAGGTATCAACTGACCAAGATATTTCAGCCCATACCTAAATATAAGCAGATTAATTAATTGAGCTGAAATGGCTATGTGAATTCCCACTCGTAAAGGAAAATTCATGCTTTCAAGTATCTTTTTAAACCGCATCTAAACTCTTCAGCCACTACCAAGAAATCGGCAAATCGTAAAAGTTATTTAAGGATGAAAAGATTGTTCCAAATTTGTTTTCAGGTATAAATGTGAATTTGTGGTTCAGTCCTTTGGATTGTAATTGACTTACACAGCTTAGGTGGCAAAACGGGGGGCCCAGACTCATCTCGTGGGAGAAGGAAGCATTTCCTACTGGCGTAGATACGTAAAATGAAGGCATGGTGACTGTCTCTTCCTCACTATGTCTTCCAGTACAGCTAACAGCGTGGCATTTTTTTAATATTTTACTGCATAGGAGGAAAAAAGTCTTTCCATACTGATTGAACGAATGTTAGAAAAGAAGACTAACGTATTAGGTTTTTCTAATGTTGTGTTAGTAACTGCTGTAGTGATGCTCACATGCTTGAGCTGCGAAATCAGGACCTGGGCCAAATTTTGTCAAAGTTTTCTAGCCTAGATTTCCACAGTTTGCAAAAGGCGGAAATCTGTTGCTCTGAAACTTCGAGCTTGTTTTTCAGGCTGTCAAAACGTAGAAGTTCAGACAGACATTTGGCTGAGAACCCAAACCCTGAAATTTTCACCAAACTGGAAAATTAGTTGAATTTTACTTGTCACTGTGTATAACACCGATACTGACGTTTACAGCAGAAAGTGTTCCTTTCCTAGCTAGAAATTTAAAGCTTTAAAAATAAGGTTCTTCAACTTAAATATAGTGACATCTGTGAACTTCTGCCAATTTTGAACAGCAAAATCATTGGTTTTCTGGAAATAAATACTACAGGCCTCTTGATAAACTACTTAAGACTTCAGAAATTTCCAGCTTCCTAATTGTGATCAATAAAGGATTCTTCAGCCGGTAGAATACCTTCCCTTTATATATCTGCTTTCTTTACACACAGATTTTGTTGACTTCAGTGGATCCATATGTGAAACAGTCCTAATATACAGCAGAGAAATGTCCTGAACAGCAAGAACAATTTTGCAGTAAATGAGCTTGCGTATAGAGTAGTGAAGAGTTTGCATGTTGTAAAAAATTAAATATAAAGGCACTGTTACCTGCAGGAATGAAATCCATCTTGTCAGCTAGTTGGAAGACTCAAGAGAAGGAATTTCCTGTTGTGGCCAATTTCTTCTCTGCTTCCTCCACCCCCATTACGTCTTTGCTGTGCCTGCTTCTTCAGCTCGATCCGAATATATTTTCACTACGGCACATTTAGTTATCAATCAACAGGAATCTCAGCTGCTGTTGTGCTTGGTGGACAAACTGTTCTTTCTTTACACCAACAAGGAATGGCTGAAATAGCCAGACACACAGCACTGATTGATGCAGCTACAGTTTATACACCTAGATTCAGACAGTCTGAAACTGCCAGAATTAATGGCTTATTATTAGAAAAATACTTCTGCTAGACTTATAATTTAAAACCATTTAAATGTCTCGGCCATAATCACTGAAGTCAAAGTTTTAGCTCGTAGGTTGATGTTATGAATTAGGCACGTCTGCCTGTCTCAGGTGGGTTTTCTCTTAATGTTTTTGCTGTTTTAAGGTTCTCCTGTATTTCTAGGGTGTGATATCTGGGATGATCAAGATTGATGCACAACTTTCTATAGGTTACACTATGACGTATAGCGCTGAGCAAAAGAGAAAACTGTCCCACTGAGTCAAGCGTAGTCCAAGCAGGGTCTGGATCTCCTGCAGCAACATGATTTTTAAAGTCCAGCAGCACAAAATGCAGAATATCAAGCCAAGGGAAACCTGTCCGAAGTCTGTACTGGAACTGGGTGCTCAAGATCGGTGCAGGGGCTGCCCAGTGAGGCGAGATCAGGCAACAGGAGGAATTCAAAGCAGAAGGCTGAGTGTTGTCTAAGCAACATTTCTGCGCTCAGAAGCAGCTGTCGAACAGACCTGGGTTTCTCATCACTGGGTGTGTTTTGCAGTGTACAATACATAGCACCAGGATGCCTGAGCAAGGACAGTCTCTTACATTTTGCTGAACTGTAAATGGCCATCGCTTTGCCACCTGCGTTAATACAATTATCAGTGCACTTAAGGAAGCTTTTAACTGTCTGTTAACTAACTACAATAATTTCTCTGGGAGTACTCAGCCTTTCAAAATATTTCTGAAGGCTGATGCAAATATTTATTTATATATCACCTGCTAGATATCTTTTAATCTCTATTCTGCTGTAGCCTAGTCAATCAGAACATCTAGTGCTTGAATCAGGCCAAGGTTTTTGTGAATTGATAAATGGAAAGAGGTGGCATGTGCTGAACAGCACCTATTTTTCATAAAGAGTTGATGCTTTAGCAACCACCAGTGCTGTTCTTTTAGCAGTCTTCTTTTTAAAGAGAATCTTTTTCATGGGCCACTCTCCCGTTCTCTAAGTGATCAGTAAACAAAACAAAACAAAAAAGGTCTCAGCACTATTACATTTTGCCTTTTTAACTAAATGTGTGCTACTCATCAGCTTTTGAAGAGAGAGCAAGGGCTTAGAGGCAGCTGGAGGAACCGGGCGGCTGCTGTGGAACCTCGAGAACACGTGGGGCTGCATCCAGGGTCGCCTGTGTCCCAAGGACACCCAGTGCCACTTTGCCAGCTGGGTGGGAAAACCAGACTTTTTCCTGCTCTTGCAAAAGGCTTTTTTTTTTTTCCAAGCTGAGCTCCACGTGTTGGTCTGGAGAGCACCACAGAAGCCTTTGAGCGCTGGTTGTCGCGTCGGACCTTTGCTCCTTGGCTTGTCCGAGCACCCAGTCCCTCTGCAGGCACGCGCAGGTGTTCAGTATCTCAGTATCTCTGTATCTCAGTATCTCTGTATCTCTGTTCTCTGTAAGGGCAGCTTCTGGGAACGTTTTTTTAGCTTAAGCAGTGGCAGCAAAAACACAGTTAGTATTGATTTCGCAGGTCATCTGAGGCAAATCTTGTTTTGCTTTCCCTGGATAATTCGAGGCATCCTTTATAACCACGACTTTCAGTCATCCCTCAGAAAAGAAACAATTTTAGAGCCTTTTTTCCTTGCCTTTTTCTTTTTAAGTGAATTCAAATGTAAGTCCTTTATATTTAGCCCTCCTTGGTGAATCTCAATATACCTGCTGTGTTTAAATAAAACATAACTTCCTTTTTTTATTTATTTACATTTCATTTGTTTCAGGAATAAATTCATAATACAGTCAGATACAATACCTAAGTACTTTTTTTTTTTTTACCTGGCTCTGGGTAGTCAATACACTCTTATACAATTTAGGGCTAAATTAATGATATGTTTGCACTAGGAACACTAGGTCTGTTTGCACTCTCTTTGCACTAGGAAGTTCATGCAAGGACATATTTCTTATTTTTATTTAACATCCCAGATTTTATTGACTCAGAGTCTTACAGTTAATAGGCATATTTATAAATATACCCACATCAATCTTTATTGTGGTTCTCAGTAAGTGCTAGAGAGGAGTTGTTTGCACAGGAAGTTAAGACAAATTAACTAAAGATATGATTTTAAAGTATATTAGTTAAAATGCATTAAAGCTTGGTGTGAATGTTCCCATTCAGAAGTAAAGTGACTGTAGTTCACTTTACCTTAATGCACTTTAAATTCACACCTTTCAGCTAATTTAACTTTACTTCCTGTGTGGACAAGCCTTAAGATTGTTCCCGTTAAATGGCTGTGCTGAGCTTTATTTTCTACTTCTTAATGCAAACATGTAAAATAGTCTTATGTTCTAAAGAGACTATGTTTTAAAGAGAAATTTTATTATGAGTTTTCCAATCATCACATTTGCTTGAATGGGGTATTAAGTGGTAAATTTTAGGATAAATTAAACTTCTCTTTTTTTTTTTTTTAATTTCAGGTATGATATTGGTGAGAGATAGAATGTATTTATCCAAACAAAAAAATTTAATCTCGCTATTTAGCGGTTCTTTTAGTATAGGTATCCCATCTTGAAGACAGAAGTTTGGTGATGAGTTATTACAGTCTCTTCACGTATTTTGGGGTACTTAAGGTATATAAACTGATCACCTTATTCCTCAGCATAGATTTTTCATTAGTTTAGGTTTAGGTTTATCCTAATGTTTATTATCAGATGAAAGATAATTCTTCTTCTGAGCTCCATTAAAAGCCATGTTTTTAATGAAGAAAGAAACCGAGCTCTTCTCACAAAACTTTGTCTTTCTAAATTGTTTCATGTTATTTGGCATGTTAGGCTCTTATTAATGTTGCATATTTACAATATCAGTGATACAAGCAAGATCTAACTGAAGTCTAACCCCTGTTATGTGATCTTCTCCAGTCTACTTGTAGCAACACGATTTACCCTTCGCAGAACTTGTGCTCCTGCAGTTACTGCAGTTGTTGTACTAAGCTGGGTGATCTAAACGCATCCAACCAAGCCCGAGGATGTGAATTACTGGCTGGATCTGCCGAGTGCCCTGGTCCCCGTCCAGCAGCCTACCTGCGTTTTCACTTCATTTTTGAGTGCTTAAGTGGTCTCATTGTTTTCAGTGAAACTACTTAGACTTCTGAGGAGTTAAAGAAAATCATGTGCTTAATGCTTTCCAGGGTTAAGACCAGAACGCTCAACACGTTGTAGGGTTTAGCGCTATGCGTTTTACTCTGCCGATGACATGAACTTTAACCAGGGAGTGTGTGTTACATTTGCCAGCTGTTCTCCATGGTGCTCTGTGGTTTGATCAGAGCTCAGAAAAGGCTGTATGGCAGCTGATAGTTAAGTATGTCTGGAATAAAATTTGTATTTTGGGTCTTCAGATAATGGTAAAAAAGCTCTGATTCTCTTTCATATTCCCCATTTGTCCTATTGTTCACTTTTTTTTAGGAAGCAGTAATCCATTTTTTAGATCAGTCTTTATTCACTCTATTCCCTTTATTCACTTCAAACACAACTTCTGCTTCCTTTTGCATTGATGATAAAGGTTGCAAATTGTTTGAGAAAACTAAACTCTCAAGTACGAGTAATTTCTGAGGGCCCTTTCAATAAAAATCAAACCCTATGTGAAAAATAAAAATAATATATGGAATTGTGGGCTTCAAAACTGGGTAAAGAATAGTTGACACATACAGTAGAGATACATTGCCAGAGACCAACTTTTCCACGCCTTAATAAATAAGATAAAATATATTAATTGATGCTTGAAAATGTATTTATATATGCTATGTACTAGAAGATTTACAGAGTACAAAGGAAACAAAAAGCTTTTGGCATTATTAACAGTTCGTGTATTTGTAAGACTCCTTTGCCAGTGGGAATTATGATAATAACATCTTCCGTGAGTTTGATGGTTGTATGTTGCCATGTCTTGGATCACTAACGTAGCGTATCATATAGGGAATATGTCTTAATAAACACAGGCAAGAAGCATTGTACAGATATTATTTGTGTTAGAGGATCACCTACTGACCCTATTTTATTAGGTAGTGGGTGTAAGAAAGCAAGCTTGCTGTGCAGACAGCTGATGGATGAGGGTGGAAGGGTCAGAGAAACAGGAAGCGACTTGGTCACGGTCGTATAACAAGAATAGAAACGGAGTCTCCTCACTCCCAAAGCCAGCGTGTTATCCCCTACCCCGCGCTGCTGCTCCAGCTCTGTGCCGACTCCGTTCTTAAGCTCAACCACTGCTTGAAATCTGAGCCCACCCACCCTGTGACAAGAAGCACCACCGAAGTTTTAAAGTAGGTATGTTGAATGTGCAGGTACAGCAAATTACTTAGCGAGTGTAGCATCAAGTTGCTAATTTTATCTGCAGAGATCATCATTCCAGTTGTAGTTTAGCACCAAAATAGCACATTATGCAAAATGAATTTGGCACAAATAATGAGTTTATAATCTCTTTTTTTTCCGCTGTACATTCGAAGTTGCATTTCTAGTTGCTTCACAGATGAAAGTGTAGTGTGTGGGAAGGAGTGTAAGCCAGGTCTTTAGATTTAGGGATGATTGTCAAAGGAAACCTCTTTTCAAGCTGTTTTAGCTTCAAGAAGAATAATTTACTTGTGCCAGTTTTTGAGCTTAAGTCACAGCCCCTGTGGACTCTTTTCCCTGCTACGCCATGCTCGTCTTACAATAAGCCGTCTTATTTGTAAAAAAGAGCAAGTCAATCATATTGTTCTGAATCAAACATGAAATTTTATGGCAAGGCTGACACACTGGAGTTTACCAAAGAAGAAATATGTGATACCACACCTCCAGATTTTCCTCTTTCTGGGTCAAAACTTCAGCTTCAAAGATGTTGCCGTATTCAAACATTTATCCAGGATTTCTGGTAACACAACAGGCCGACTGGAGCATCAGTGACCGAGTCCCATACGGCAATTGTAGCAAGCTGGTTCTTTCCATAAATGTTGAAGTGCACATGCCCTACACAGTCGCTGTCTGCCTGCAATGGACCTGGCACTTTCTGGAAGTTTTGGGCAGACCTGCCCCACCACACACGTGCTTTCCATTCAGGCTTCACTCTGTAAGACAAGACTTTCAGGAAGCATCTGACCTGCTCCACAAGCTCTGTATATTTTTTTTCCCTGCACACACAGAACATTTGCTCTGTTCCTCATGTACACAACAACTATACCCCGTACAGTAGGTCGGTCGTGACGTTTTCAAGGTGTCGAGCTGGCTGCACAGGTGTTGCACAGCACATGTGTCAGTATTTCAGTCTGGACTTACGATAGCAACCCAGAAGGCTAAGTCTTCTGTTTAGCTGAAACAGTTGCTATGGCAGAACACAGGGCACTGAATCGTTACTGTATAGATGGAACTAGACATGAGGGAGGGCAGGAAAACCCCGAGTCGATCTGCTGTCAGAGAAAGTGCTTCTGGTGCTCCAGGCTTCATGTATAAGTACCATAGAGTAACTTCAAGCATGCATATTAATCCAACCTATCTCATCATATGATCCTGAACAGTCTCTGCAGCACGTGAGCAGTAGTTCTGACAGTTTGCAGAGGTGTTAGACTTACCAGGTATGTGATACACAGATCATATTTGCATAGGGCAGTCCTGAGTACAGTCATTCATAGGCTATAGGAACACAAAACATGACCATGCTCTACAGCTTCAGTGGCTTTGAATATTTAGGAGAGAGTTGCAACTTGTGCTTCAGTTGCAGTTTCATTTAAAAATTACTTTTCCTCTGAAATGAAGAAGGAAATTTATTCCTGAATTTATAAGTATGGTAGATTATCTGAATCATTAATGGAAATAAATTGCATTGTGTAGCCACTCCTACGTACGGTTTATTTACACCACATACCCTATCAACATATCACTTATTAAATTTTCTGTTTACAAAAAGAGTATGGTCAGTAGGTTCAGATGTGGCTGTTTTTTACTTGTTTAAATCATCGTTGTCTGCTCTTCCAAGAATTCATTTGCATTAGAAATTACACTTTTGTGCAAATTGTTAGCAGATAATAATTACAACTTAAACTGTCAGCCAGAATATGGTTCTCATATTTGCATTCTGTATTCCTTCACTGTCCACTAAAGCAAATTAATTACACTGTGTTTCTTTTGCAAGTCAGCAGGAGGTAAATTGGTATGTTAGAAATGAAAAGGAAGAGTCTAAAAGAAAATTGTTAGCCAATTTGTTAAGTTTCCATTTCTTTGATGCATTCTTTGGCAATATCAAAGCCTGAAAATTAAATGCCTGTCATTGCTTTGGGCATTGTCCTCGTGCTGCTGGCATGGGAACTGATAGCAGTAAGTGAAAATGTCAGATGGATTGTTGAAGGGCAGCTAAAGGGCATCATTCTGTTCCTTCCATTGAAGGAGTAAAGATCTGCCTCTGATCTGAACCTTTGACATAAGTGCAAATTGAAAGGTGTAAATTTGATCTCACAAGTCTAGACGTAACTGTCAGCTTATAACCGTTGTTCTGTATTGATTTTTATGGTCTTAGTTTTATTTAACGAATAAGTTATTTTTCCCTTCCTCTGTAATTCTGATCTTATTCAGTAGAATCTCACTCTGCAACTCTCCTTTAACTTTCAAAAAATCTCTTCCATAACAGGTTCAGAAAGCAGTTTCCAGTGAACTTTTATGAGGATGTTATGAAAATTAGGGTTGCATTTTTGACCCCATTTAATCTCCAAGCATCTGGCTTGCACTGTTCTGTTTGGTGATGTTTCTTCCCCCCAATATGACTTTGATAAATACTTTTGGTAGGCTGCTTACCCTTTGCAATTCAAAGCATTAGAGTTATTTACTACACTCCTGCAAACTTTCCTATTGTTTCCACTGTCCTTTGTATCAAATAAGTTGGAGACCAGCACCAGCTTTGCAGCAGATTGATTATGTGGCTGTTGACGGCTGCTTCTTTTGGTAGTTTTGAATTTCAGTTCAGAGTAAGAAGAACTGTGCAAGTACTATAAAATTATATCTTTCTTGCTTTTATTTTCCCTTTGCACATGATGCTTTTATTAAGATGATATACTATTTTTATTTGCCATGAAATCTTAGTTCTACAAAACTAATTTAGTTCAGATGGCAATACTTGACATATGAATTTTTAAGAACTTTGATGTCCTACAGGGCAAAATTCTTTTCATACACCTTTAGTCGACGAGCTGTATTTTTACTGTCAGTAATACTTACTACTTTTTTTCTTTTTTAGCGTAGTAGTACCCCACTGTGAGCATATACCCGTTGTAGTAGGCACGAAACCAACATTTCTTAACAGAATTCTTGTCTTGAAGAATTTACAGTCTGAACACGAACATATAGAAAGACGAGAAAAACGAGAAAGACGAGAAAAACGAGAAAAACTTGAATGCAGGAACATGAAGCCTGTGATCCACAAAGACATTTAACTGCTGTTGGAGTCAACTCATTGATTCAAGGTCCACAGTCACTCTCTGTAAAAGTATTAAGAGGGAAGACAGCAAAGCTGGATATACACTTCAAAATAAAAACACTGGGTAAAAATCAAGATAATATAAACTAGCCACAAATACATATGTTTACATATGGTAAATCAGGATGTTTCCATCTGCCGGTGGAAAACATTCTTCCCGTATGGGTATTGACAGCAAGAAGCTTGATTATACTGGTGGAAATTTATAGTTCAGTGGTGTGATGACCAGAGGAAATTAAGAGGCATCCCAGGTATCTAGTCAGAGAGATCTTGGGAACCTGGTAATGGATGTGGTTGTGCCAGCCAAAAAACTAGGTCAAATACGATGCTTGAAAACTGAAAATTATAGATAAGTTCTGTTGTTTGCTGTGCCACAAAGTAGCAGCCAAACATATAAGCCAGTTTATTCTGTGTAAAAGAACACTGAAATTGAAATGGCATCATTTCATTGAGCTATCCAAGCAAATTCTGTATTTTTGAGAAAGTTAAATGTTTCGTATCTTGCGAGAAACGTAACTTTTATTTTTCTCTTGACATGGATTATGACATAAAAATAATTAGCTAATTTGAAGATCTATGTAAAATCTCAGAAGTGAATGTTTTCCTAATAGCAGTTCACTGAAGACATATCTCTGTAGTTAGCGTACAGATAGTTCTGTTTCAACTTTAGCAGAGGAACTGCTTTTACATTATCTCTCTGGATAACAGAAAATCCCCAATAATTAATGCCAGATCCTCAGCTCTGATAGTTTCATTGAAACCATTAGGTCTATGCCAGTTTACATCATTTGAAGATCTGACCCAGCAGGTATAAAAATGAAAATGGCAAGGCAAAAAAATATGAGCAATTTGATATCAATAAAAATGTGCATGAGGTCAGTGGGGACAGAGCCTTTTCAAGTTTTCCTTTGACTTTTTTATCCTTAAAGAAGAACCTTTTTTTCAGTCGTTGAGCAAGGTAATGTACAGCAAATGATAAATTACAAAAGAAAATAATCTGTCGTAATAAAACCTGGGCAGAGGCCCAAGTATTTGTTCCTAAAATATTTATTTTTCCCCAGCTGTATTTATGCCTGAATACACTGATGTTTCTAAAGCAGGTATTTAAAAATGTAACATCTTTTGAGTAAGAAACTGATTTTAGTTATGCACATTTCCCAAAAAAAGTTTTTCCTTTTTCAAAATTTGAACTTTGACCTTTCTGAAATCTCACGATAACAACTGACAAATCCCAACTGTTTCTGTTTGACAACGTTTGCAGAAAAATAAATTGCAATTCATAAGTCTGAGTCAAATTTCTGACACAGAAAGTTACTTGGTTGCCCAGAAAATAAACTGTAATAGATCAGAGGACAAGGTAGTCTCTCACTTTAAATAGAAAATACATTCAGTAGCTTGTATTTAATCGTTGTCACTATTACTTATGTCTGGAAAAGATCTATTAATAATTATTTACCAAAGAAAATTTAAATCAGAGACAAGTATAGAACTTGCTGTTAACTCAAAGAGGAGATGTTTTCTTTTTATTTCACTGTAGCACCGGTAGAAAACCTGATTTAAAATTTGTTGTAAGGAAAATTACAGTTTTAATAATAAGCTTAGCGCAAAAAGAAAGCTCACACCTGAGACTTGAATGCAGCAAATGAAAAGTTTGAGTTTGTCTGAGCCGCAGAGACAGAACATTGTGGCAAGGACTGGGCGTGCAGCCCCACGTGTGATTCATTAGCTGCACCCAGGTGGTGAGATGAAAGAACAAGGAACAGCCTGGGATTGTGGGGGCTGTGGTGGCAGCACTGGGTCAGTTTGGGGTCTGTCCCCACCGGGTGGATGAAAGGCCAGGTCAGGTCCACCTGCTGGGAGGCAGCAGCAGAACCCTTGGAAACACCGCTCTGAAGAGAGGCCGGGCAGCAGGGTTTGCTGTATCTGTTTGCTTTACTGATTACCTGTGTTTGAACAGCAAATACGCTCCTTAGAGGAGGATACAGTGATGCTAAAGACGCTTCATTAGAAAGTGTGACTGCCTTATACCAGAGCGGGGAAACTGAGGTGGGGATGGTGGAAGGTGGAGTTGTTGCTTGTGCTGCAGTGAAATGCGTCCAGTTCTGCTGGGTTTGTACCTGGCTACCCCTCCAGCTCCTCTGCACTGCTGGAATGTGTTGTGAGCGCTGGAGCAACTTGGAATGTTCTTCAGATCTCTTACTAAAGATGGCTAACAGTGGTAACACCGGCTGTAGGGAGCTGCATGGAGGACCCGGGAACAGCGAGTAAAATAAGTGGGTCCTATGGAGAAGTTCCTTGTCTAGAGTGGTTTGGGTGTTCGCTGGGGCCGACCCTCGTTATAAGGAATGGAATATATGGAATCAGTGAAATTCTATATGGGACAAGAAATGGGGTGGTCTTTACGGCAGGGTGGTCTTAAACTGAGGTTTAATGTATGTACAATATACAAACATTTTTGACAGACCATTAACACCTATAATCTTGTAAATATTTGCAATTTTCTAGATCATAAATATAGCTGCATAAGCAGTTCTTTCAGGACATCATTTATACTCCATTAAAGGTTAATTTACAAGTTAGTACCTTATAGAAAGAAGATATGTGTACTTTTATGTTAACTTTCTGTAAAGGGAGACTGGTGTCTCCAGCAGCAATTTGTAATTCTCCTGTGACGCTCCCAGTGGCACTATTCAAAGCACTATTTGAATTCTTTTCATCAGCTCATGTTCACAGCAAACTTAATCTTCTGTTTTGAAGACAGAGAGGGAAAGAAAAAGGAGAGGGGGGAAGAAAAAAAAAAAGAAAAGAGCAAGATCTTAGGTCTTCTGTCTGTGTTCCCAAGCATCCAACTGTTTGTTTGAACAGTCTCCCCTGACACACATCCCCATTTGTCACCGCGCTGGTGATACCTGCGGCTGCATCTCAGCCCCGCTGGAGCAACTCGGTTGTGCTGGAGCCTCGGTGGTGAAGGGGGCAGGGAGGAAAGAGGTAAATAGCGCAGGATTGACTCTGCGGGCTACGACTTTATTCGCTATAATGGCATTTGTGCTTTCTAAAGATCAAAGGACAGAAAAAGGGTGGGGGCAGGGGAAGGGAAAGAAAATTGTTCACCGTAGAGCCAGCCAGGGGCTTTCTGAAGTGCCTGTGAGAAATTAGGTGCCTCTTTGCACATTTGATCATCTAACTTTGAAATCCTGATGAGAGAGCTTAGGGAAGGACCTGAAGAGGAGAATAACCACTCAGAAGTTAGGACTATTGGGGAAGAATGAACAAGGAAGGTGCTAAATTTTACCGATTTTTGTTTATTTTATTTTTTAAATGACGACTTTCCTTGCTGAGCCTGGTAGTTAAAGAACTGATTGGCTTTAAAAATTGCGGTTAGCTGTAGATATAAAGGAAAAAAGAAATCTAGTGTAAATGAATATACTTTGCCAGTTATTGGCATAAAAGAAAGATTTCTCAAATGGCATGGCATAAGTTCCTACAATGGTCTCTCTGAGTTTATCCACCTTCCATAAGATTTCCCATGAAGAGAGATGAAAGCTTTATGCTTGTTGCTCGCTATGTAGCTTATGTTTATCTTTGTTACTCATATCTTAATAGTGAAAAGATTGCAGCTTTTTTTTTTTTTTTCTCGATGTTTCCAACTCTATGCACGTTGCAGAATGTTCCAAGCTTCTGGTTTTCATATATTGAGATTCTTTCATCTGGTTTCATACACAAAACGGAGGGTGATCATTATGGTACATTCACAAAACACTAAATAGGAGCTAATTAGATATTCTTACAGTACTGTTTTCACTGGAAAACTCTTTATAAAAATTGAAGCTTTTCTTGAAACTGAATGACATCAACACTTCAGTAATTTTCTAAAGCTCAGGGCTGAATTTCTGACTAAGGAATGTGAGAACTGGAAGCTTTGACCATGGCACATTGAATTTGTGATCTTCCAATCCATACTTGCATATCTGCTCTGAAAGAGGGAGATGAAGTAATTAAAAACTCATGGGCTGCAGACTGGTGTGGAGAAGAGGGCCTGAGCTTCCTTCTTACCAGGTTGGTGATCTGAGTGCAACACTATAGCCAGTCCCATCTGTCAGAACTGCTCCACATGTTTTAAACGATTGCTTTTTGTCTCATAGAAAAACTTTCCGAGATACTGCTTGTAACCTCACACCAGGTTTTCTCAGTCAAATAGCCTTATTATAGTTGAGGTTGTAAGTGGGTGGGCAAAACAAGAGTAATGATAAAGAAAAGGCTAAAATATCTTGTTTACTAGGGAACTCGTCAAAGAGCAGTTTCTTCCTACAATCACTAGTAAAGCAGCCGTGGTGAAGGAACCTGACGTCTAACGGCTCTGTAAGTGCTTTGGTATAGTTTAGCCTTAGAAATCAGTTAGCCTCAGTGTGTGCAAATCCCTTCACTATTTCTTGGTATTGGGCCTGCCCGCAGGCCTATGGCTTGCCATTGCACACGTGAGGCAGCTTAAAAAACATTTGTCTGCATTAAGAAGTAGCGCAAGTATTTAATGAGGGCATTTGCCACTCATCTTGCAGTTTGGGAAGGGACCGTCTTAATCTTCTGTCTGGTCTTTTTTCATCCCTCCTGAGGCAACTCCCCTCATATCCTTCAGAAACAGGAAAATCCAACGAAATCATTTCTACAACCTTTTTGCCTTTTCTCGTCCTTGCCTCTTAGCTCTAGGAACGACCGTGCAGCCCTCACTGTACCGGTCAAGGGCAGGGTCACAGCTCCCAGAGGGGCTGCTTCCATTGTCCCCAGCCCTGTGACAGCCAAGGGACGGCCAGGCCTGTGTGCTCTGCTCCCGCAGCAGCTCGGCCTGTGCGTGAAGTGAAGCGCCTGCTCGTTAGTTTGCAGCGTTGAGCCCAAAACATTTGCTCTTGGCCTTCGCCTCCCACATTTCATGTATAAATTCACACGGTGGGAGCTAAATCTTACAAAAATGTTCATGAATATGTAACTATATGATTGTCTCAATGTGTGAAATCTTCCCGAATTCTTTGGGTTGAATCCAGATTTGTACAAGCGCAGAGCTCAGTGAGAACATAGGCCTCACCAATTATAACGCCTACTCCTCTGGCTGCTCAAATGGCATTTGCCTCCCGAAATTTTACAATAATTTATGGAGCCTTTAGGCTCCTCTGTAGAAATCTTAATTGAAAATCTTTGTTTTTCTTATGTAAATTGGTGCAAAAATATGTTCAGTTGCTTAATCTTTGAAGTAGTGATTTGTCACACAGTCATTCAGGAAGAGCGTTACTTGAGGACACCATTAATGTGTATCATCTTTCTGATGATAACTTTTGTATATTCTATCATGAATTTGGCTTTTACATTTATCAGACTAATATCATTTCCCTATTCATTTAAAGGGTGATGAACGGATGTAAGAAAGCAATTTTTCTTTTCTGTTGTGAGGGAAGGGGTGTGTGCCAATGCTTATGAACTCACTATGCTATGGTTTGGTTATGACATAATTAAGTAATTATTTTTTTTTTTAATCTAGGCACTGATCAACAAGGGTTGATTCCTGCAGTAGCAAAGTCAATGAGATATTAACTAGTGCTTTGCAGTTTGGTCAGAGCTGTCACTCCACAGTACTATTTTGCCAGTCCTTCAAATTACTGTTTCTATAGTGGAGTGCTAGTGTGAAAGAAGACTTTTTGATATTTCCCTGTCATTTCTAAAAATGCTCTGCTATCATTCCAAATACAAGAAAGCAATTTCATCATAGCAGTGAATTACTGGGTACAAGAAGTTATCGTTAAATTGTTTTGCTTTAACTAGATCATTGCAAATTGACAGTACAGTATTTTTCTGGGCAGCAGTCAGCTCTGGTTTTCTGAACAGTAGTTTGCATGAGTTGCAGATACTGACACTGTTTGCTGAAGGCACCACACTGCTGATCTTTCAATCTAAAGCATAAATAAACTGCTCTGGTACCTCTTCCTTTTATCTCCAATCCCTCTCTGAAGCTGTGTATTTCACAGGATTATTGTCTTGAAGGTGACCATCAAAGCAGTGAGAAAACCAGCATCCTGATTTTCTAAGAGTGAAACGATTTAAGAGTTATCTAAATATTTGCTAACGCAACTTTTAAAGAAGAGACTTCTATTATAAGACCTTATAACCGGGCAGCACAGAGGTAATAACTGGAGTATCTTTAGGCTGTAGTAAACAGTTGTTAAATTGCAATGGAAAACTGCAAGGTGGAGGTTGCACGGATTTCTTATTTTATAATGTCTTTCTATTACTCAAAAGCTACTAGAAACCTCTTTGCCCATCTCTGAAAAAAGCTAGTATTATTTATATTCCCATACAATACTTCAGCCAAATGACTGAGATTTGGAGGCTTTCCAGAAGACAAAATGCTTGAGATATATATTTACATTGTCTAGCAGATATCCTATGTTGTTTGTTTATACTGTCAAGATCCAACAATTTAGAGTTGTTTTCCTTGTTACATAAAGTCTGTGTAATTGTGCTTCATTTAGCTTCAGGAAAAGCCAATTCCTCTTTCTATCTTTCTGTCGCAGAACGTACCTAACGGGGAGGGTGTCATGTTTTTTCAGCTGTTTACGAGCTACTGTTCTAATTGAAGAACCATAATCAGAAGTTGCTCTTAGTCCCACATACGTTTTCCTCTCCCAGAACCTGTCACAAATCCATTCTATAAAGATAAGTGTTAACTCCTCCTGGACCATTTCTTCTCTTAAAGTTTTCACATTGACTGATTCAGATACACATCAATTGGAACTTTCAAAATGATCTACCAAAAATAGTGTCTCGCTTTCTTCTACTGACTGAAATGGTATCAGTGTAAACTGGTGAGAATTCTTTATCTATGAGTATAGCTACTCATAAAACAAAGATTATTCTATCACTGAAGCTACAGTTTTGTCACTATAATCTATTCTTTTTCTATCTTTTGGTGCTGAATTAATTTTCAGCATGTTTTCCTGCCCTGGTCTTTATCATGGAAGAATGCTGTGGATGCAATAGTAATTTCCTATATGACTTCTAAACATCTGCAATTTTTAAAGAAAATGTGTTTCAGGAATAAAAAAAGAAAAGAAATATCTGTCTCCAAAACAGTGATAGGTGGGTACTGCACATTTTGATTCCCTGACAGCTGCTTATTATTGCTACTATGATAGCAGTGGAAGTTAAAGAAGCTTTCAGCTTGGGTTTTCAGGTTCCATAAAAGGTGCCAATAAAAGAGCACAGGCAGGTGAGTTGTGGGTAATAGGAACAGGTCACAGAACGTTCAACCGGTAGGTAAGAAAAGCTTTGCACATCTTCTGTGCTGTCCAGCAAAAGAATTAAACCAACCAAAACGGACTCTTGAAGCAACTGATTGGACCAAATCGTGTTGCAGTTCATTTTGGTCTTGGTGGTTTTGGATGGTAAATTCTGACCCGTGATTCGTTGTCTTCATTCGTAATTTGCTGAGGTTTTCTGGAGGTATGTTTTGCATAATTCATTCTTAATATAGTCGTATTTTCAGAGCAGCACAGATAATGCAAGTGCCACTTTTTGACCTTTTTTAATCATGACCTGACACTTGTAAAGAAAGGTGATTTTTCTTTTTTTCCTTTTCCATTTGTTCTTGGATTAATAACAATGTAAAATCCGGTGTTACTGGAAACAGGTGAAATTGTATCTCAGTGTGCTGCCTTATCTTCTTAGAGACAGAGGTGAAAATGAGTTAATATCTCTTTGAAGAGAACTCACGGAATAAAATTCCATTGAACTACTTTCAGACTTCACTGACTTGCATATTTCACTCATAAGCTTGATTTTCTCACCCATCTGTGTATGCTATTCAGTTGTATTAATTATTCTGTATTGAAAGACACTACTTGCTAATTAGTTGGCTGTGTAATTTGAAGCAAATGCTGAAGTGAATTTTGCCTTTCTTTTAATTCAGAAATCATTTGCAAGCAGTGTTCTCAAAAGTGCTATTTACAGAAAAATCATTTACCTGGTAGTTATATTGAGGAACTACAGCTGCTCTTGAATCACGTCTGAAAAGCTCATTGTGTGTATCTATTTTTTTTTTTAATATATACTAACTCTCTTGGTTGCTTTTTATTAGAGGGACACATCAATATACCATTTTTCAGTACAGTAATTTCTTCACCTGAACAGAATGTATGGATTTAAAGATCAATTGCTTTCTGCATTGCTTTCCAAGGAAAGGGAAAATTCATGAATTATCTCTGAGAAGTTATCTAGTTTTATTGTTCACTTGAAAATACAGTTCAGATGCTTCTTTACATCAAAAGGAGTTGACTCGCTGCTTTGGAGCGTGTCTTCTCCAAACCACGTCTTGCAGGCAAACCACTCCTCCTGCAAATTCACAACTGACTCCTGCAATCCTAACCAGTTTATTTTCTTGTATATTTCTGATCACTCATTTATTTCCCACTTCACATTTCAAATGTATCTCTGGTATGTTAAGTGGCATTTCATCCGTACCCTGTAAGCACCGTGTGCACAATTGGAAATATTGTCTGAACTTAGAAACAACTTTCTTGTACATTTTGACAACATCGAACAGCAGTAGCTCAGTACTGCCTAAGTTTGTTAGGATTGGTGCTTCTGTTGTGATTATCTGGTTTAAATATTTGAATCTAGGGTTATTTTTTTTAGATATTTCTCATACGCAGTGAGGTTTCATATCTATAAGCTATTGAGAAATTCTCCCGACCCAAACCTAAGATCAGGGGGCTACAAAATCATACAAACCGTCAGATCTTCAGCAGATACCTGAAGGGCGGTAACTTGGAGGGTACTTCTTATTTGCTAACAAAACAGGATCCCCCTTTATGGAATAAAGATCATATTGCACAGAGCTGTGGAACTGCACTTAAAATTAGAAAAGATTCATTTCACCTTGAAGCCTGAAATCCCTGTTTTTCATGAGGGCTGTATAAATGATTCTGGCTATTCTGTATTATTCTCGTTACTGTTCTTAAAAGCCTACTGAACAAGATGCTGCATACTGAAATCCCATTCCGTTGTTCAGAGGTAACTTGTTGGAAAAATGCACCAAAATGTCTATTTTGAATGGTGTGTGACTGTGACTGCATTATTTATTTAAACACATACTAGAAATATTTGGAATTCTATGAATCATATTTTTTGTATTACTTTCTTATATTAAAAAGTTAAATTCTGGTGTAAAAAGAGGAAAATCTCGGCAGTGAGTCAGATGAGCCAAGCTCAGGCAAAATTCCAGCTTTTCTGCTAAGCCGTATGCTGAGGTGTGAATAGGCATAGGAGCAAGATTAATGTCCAGTTCTAGCTCTGCCACAGGTACACTGAGTAACCATTGCCCAAATCGCTGTCCCTACCCTCATTTCCTGTCCTATCTGTCTGCAATCCATTGAAATTCCAAGTATTGGTACTTAAAACGGTAATTCTAGTACAAAACTTACATTTCTGTACTGCACTCAGTGTCAAAGTGTACCTGAGCTTTCCGCTAGAATACTGTAAAAAGGATTACTGCGTCATTGAATGCTCCTTTTTTAATTTAAAAAATGGAATTTTTACATGTTTTTTTCATGGTTGCCCTTTACCTGTGATTCAAGGTTGCAGTCATTCTTATCCACTTGTTGCGTTGTTTGGATTTTTTTTTTCCCCTCTGTAGTTCAGTATTTTTCCCAAGAATATTCACCTTATTTATACTGAACAGTAGGCAACAGAGCCATCTGCACCAGCAATTCTAAGAAAGAATCTAATATGATTCATATTTAACACTGCTGCTTACAAAGTGCAGCTGGAATAATCAATTTGTCCTTCTGTTTTCAGTACAGTTTTATTTTATGGTTTTTTGTTTGGGTAGGGTTTGGGGGTTTTTTGGTTGGTTGGTTTGGGTTTTTTTTAAAGAAGGCAGCAAATTCATCCTGCTTACTGATAGTGGGTAATTCTCAAGTTCTTTTTAATTGAGGCCACTAATTAAAACCAAAATACGTAGTTTTACTGTGAAGTGCAAGCAATAGAAAAGATCAGATGCTTCTAGAGTATTAGAGCACATTATTTTCTGGTAGAGGACTGCATCGAATAAAATGTCGTCCATCTGAGAATCTCTAAATATTTGACAAATATTGGTGATTTAAGCTTCTCAGTTACCTACCAGCTGTATATTTAATATATCAGAAGCTGAGGAAAGGAAATCATGACGTACCCGGGACACTGTGATGTGTCCATATTCAGATTGCTTTGAGCAACCTGCTCTAGTGGAAGGTGCTCATGGCAGGGGGTTGGAACTATGTGATCTTTAAGGTCTCTTCCAACCCTAACCATTCAACAACTATGATCTGCCCTAAGTGAAACAGTGCAGAATACGATCTAAAGCATATTATTTACCAATAAAAAAAAATATTTAAAAAAATCAGAACTGTTCATTGGTGTGATACAAGTGCATGTTTTGGGGTTTTTGTGAGCCGTTTTTAACATTACAGTCGAGAAGCGCACCTGAATTAAAACCTGTGGGCATTTTTCTGGACAAGGGCTCAGGTGTCATATTGGTGAGTGATATTCAAAGGGTAATTCCCTTGTCTAGCACTTAATATCTGTAAGATTTCAGTTGGGCTCCATGTTGCCTACAGGAGAGACTGACTGCATTACCATATAAAATACTTCTGTGCAGGTTTGTAGGTTACTTGGATGGAAGTTATCTATGAAACACATTGGTACAGATCATACCCCTTAAAAAAAAAAAAAAGACGCAGAGAAAAGGTACTCAGAGTTTTCACATTGTGTGAATTCAGTTAATTTTTTCTTATAGCACCTCATAACTTTTCTGAACAGAGATCATTAATCATTCCAAATTGTGCGCAAGTTTGTGCCATAGCTGTAAGACCACCAAACTCTGACCCTGGAGGAAATGAATTCCTAAAGGTGAAAAGCAAGTGTTTTCTTAATTAAACCACCTAAGCTGCCTGGTTTTGCAAATATTTATTAACTCAATTCAGATGAAGCCAGATTAGCACTTCTAGCTGCAGAGAATGTTGTTTCACTGGACCACGAGTCCTTGTTTCCAAATCAATATTCAGTCTTTTAACACAACAGCAAATTATTCTCCCCATCTGTCTCCTGTGACAACTCTAACAAATGTTAATATCTGGGTGGTGATGGACAAACACTTTCTAAGCACTTCATTTATAAAAATATAGGTAGTAGTTATTTATAATAGGCTCTTGGGCATTCATTTTTCTACACTTTTTGAAGTTAGTTTCTAATATTCGTTTCCATTCGTTGCATGTAACTGAAACGTAAGTGAACACGGAGGTAACACAATATTCTGGATATAGTAAACCTGTCGGGTGTGCGAGGACGGTGTCACACAGGCTTTCCCAGCCAGTGTGTCTGTACTTCAGGACTAACAAGTGTTTTAGGATGAGTTGGAGAACTAAAGGTCCAAGCTGGAGACTGAGCCGGCTCAGAGCTTGACGTGGAGCTGCGATGCCGCTGGTACCACTCGCGTGGATCCGGGCACTTGCCGCAGTCCTGTCGTGTGCTGGAAGCACCTTCTGCCCCAACATTGACCAGGACGGTTCTCTCTGATTCAAGGATGAGTAAAGTGTGTCCCAGATGGCCTGTCGACAAAATGGAATAATAGATAGGATAATAGACTTCTGCTAACAGATCAGGATTTGGCTATAGCACAATCCCTCATGAAGAGGGACTGTTTTTTTTTTACTCCTGAACAGAATAAGTGGCTTGAAGGCTACGTGCCAAGTCCTTGCTAAGTCAGAATTTGATGTGGGAAATAAAACCAAGAATCTCATGGTCTGAATCAGATCGTCTTTGACCTGCTGGAGAAGTAATGCTTGCTGAAACCTGCCATGAAAAGTAGGAATTTCTTTCACATCCATTTCTCACCTTTGCTTTTGATTGATGTGTTAGGTTGGAAATGAGGAGGATGGAGGGATCGAAAGGGAAGCTGTGAACTAAATTCATCCGAAAAGTACGTGCTCATCAGAGAGCAATGATCACTTTCTGTTCTGTTCTCATTTGTGGTGATGGAGATGGGACTCGTGGCAACAGAGCGAGGACTAGAAATAATGTTTATTGCTTACCCAAGGGGCTGGCGTAACCCATTGAAACAGATCCATCAGTTTTAGGGCTTAAGGAAAGTGATGAGAGGATATTTTTGTGAACTGCTGTTCTAAGTGCCATGTATTTTAGAAGCCTCTACTACAATAAAAAGCAGTGATTTTTGGCAACGTATGTTACAGATCTCCTATATTCTACACAGGAAAGATTTGGTTGCATTTCCTGCATTTTAATTTTACTTTTATTGAAATGTTGGACATCAGGAAACAACAATCACATATTTTGAGTTTTGCCACTGATTTTGCTGTGCCTCATACCCCTTGTAAAGTATTCATAATCATACATCCTTGTGTCTGTAAATGGTAAAAAGGCTTTAACAGAAACTCTTTCATGTCCATGTACATTTATTTCCTCTGTAGTAAACCTTGGATCTCCATGATTTGAAAGCTATCACAAATGCTCAGTAAAAATGGATGTTTAAATGTGCTTTTGACTCAATGTGAAATAGAATGGCACTCGCAAGCGGGGAGTTACTTCGTGGCAATCACTTCTGTTCTGTTTAGGTTTCTGGTTTTGTATTGCTCCTGTGAGACGCTGGTTTGGAACCTCTCAGAGTTATTTTCGTTTTAACTAAAATGTGAGTGAAGAGTCACATCAGACCCAATAATTGCAGTCTGAATTCCAGCCTGGATAGAACTATCACAGCCAGGAAATGTGATGTTTCTCTGTTACAGACATGACCCCTGGGGCTATTCACAAAAGCCAGTCTAGGGAGACAGATCTCCCCGTGCTTCGTTCTCTGATAATGCAGACAAATAGGCTCTTGGGTTTAATTGCTGTGATCTAGAATAGTCTGTCTCTATCAGGATCTGGAAAAATTCTTCTCCTCAGGTAAATGTTGGCCTTTGAAAATAGTCCCTCTCCTCCTACCCCTTGTCCTCAAGGTTTTTCTGAAATGGTACTGTGTTTTTGTTTTTTAGAACTATAAAATATTTTTTTAAAGAGAAATCCTTGCCATTAAAGATATTTCTGCTTTTATCAGGGCAAACAAGCTGATTTTTAAGGAATATCTGTTTAGTGAAATAAACACTGCTTGGGATTCACAGACTAGTAGGAAGTTGTTCTTCTGTTATCTAAGTCGTTTCTTTACTCAGTATGAAAAATGATACTTATTTAGTGCTTTATAACAGATGCTTTTATGCACCAAGTTTTGAAGAAAAAGGAGATTCACCTTAGAAATAAGCATTATATTAGTAAGTACATTGCTAATTACTGTAATCATACAAAAGTTGCAATGACACCTATCTATATACTTATAAGTTCCTTTTGGTCTTTTTAATTACCATGTCACAGCCCTAAAAATTGTTCTGATCTGTGAAGACAGCATCACTTTCTAGCTATAGTTTAATTGAGCTTTGTTCCATGCTCAGTTTTGGTAAATCCTATTTTTTCTTTATTCTTTCCTAATCTAGAAATTGCCAGCTATGAAAAGCCTGTTAATTTCTGTTTGTTAAATGTTCTGCTGAAGCTTGGACTAAATGCAGTGCAGCTGGGACTAGTCATGGCCAAACAATACATGGCATAAATTATCTCTGTATGGAGTGGCTGACTAGATAGCATAATCAACAGGAGACTGACAAAACAACACAGTTGCACTGCTGTTGCTGACAACTTCATTATTTCTATGATGTTCAGCTGCATAATTCGTTTCTGAGGAACAGCAATATCTTCAGATATGTCTAACGCCCTGTATGTACTTTTATAAGCTTTCTGAAGACGGATGGGATTGCGCAAGTTTAGGTTTTTTCCTAATACGGAGGACAATTGCAGGAACCATTAGCAAAGAGCATCTGCTCTGTGGCATTTTTGCAATAGGGCAGTTATTTAGTCAAGCAATGTTGGTGAGCACCTCTCCATATGGAAGTGGATGACTTGAGTTAACCGCAGGTATTCCTTGATTCCTTGTTTCAAGAAGAATGGCTTCAAGGATCTGATGAACTTCTTACACTAAGGTATTTCTGTTTACCTTCATTTGCAATCCAGGTGATCCCAAATGACTAAGTAAGTGTTCTGTGCTCAGACACTCCAGCCCTGATTCCATTCCACTGCAGCCAGGGATTATTATTCTCAACAAATTTCCAATTTAAAAGACTACGGGGGAAAAAAAAAGCCATTTTGTGAAAAGCAAACTACAAAAACCATGTCGTCTAAAGAATTCTGATCAGACAGTTCTAGTTTCACTGCCATGTCCCCCGGCTTCAGCCCTGCAGCACAGCCGAGTGTGGAGAAACCCAGGCTGGGCTGAGAGGCCTGTAGAACCAGGCCTAAGGCAGGAAGCCTGGAGCGGCTGGGGCTGCCAAGCTCAGTTTCTTTTAGTCGCTTACATCACGGGCGTCTCAACTATTTCCAAACACTCGGGAAAATTATTTCGTTGGGAAATTTTCTAAACTTAATCCAAACACAATTATTTTTTCTTCACTCACAATTTCAGAATTTCTTGAGTTTGATCACGTCCATGACTGATGAACTGGGAAATATTTGTCTTTTTTTATGAAAATACTGAATACTTCTGTGTGTCTGTGGATAATAGGTTATTTGCTATGGATTTGGATCAAGAACACTGGCTAAAGAAACTAGGGAAACAGTAAGACTCAGATCAATGTCCTTGAGGAAACACAAGAAACCAGGGAATAGGACAGAGAATTAACAAATTGGCAAACGGGTATGTGTGAAAGATGATAGGTAAACAAGGAGCCAGAGGGGCAGAAATTGCCAAAACCAGAGCTAGAATTTACTACAGTAGCTTATATGTATAAAAGTTTGCAAGAAAGAAGAAGTGTGGAGACAAAGATACACTTATAAGCCTCTTTGGGGTTTTTTGGTTTTGAGGTTCCCACTGTGTACATTTGGCTGTATTAAAAAAACACCCCAATATCTTGTTTCAAGGAGCAGAGTCACCTTAACCACCTCTCTAGTCATGTATTTCCAAACTGAGAGCACACAGACACCAGGCAGAGCTGACCTGATCACGCCACTGTGGGAGGGAGGCTGGAGATCCCATTCCCAGGTATCCGATCGACCTGGCTACGTTGCCCGATCCCGGCTGTGACAGCGCCCGAGACATCGGATCTGATGTTTGAGCAGCGTTTGTCACTGTAGGGGGATTATGAACAGTCTAAAATACAACTTCAATGGTGACGGTTTTGCCATTGACTCATTAGGAAGTAAAGTCAGGGTCCACATGAAGTTTTCAAATGTCAAATATTTGAGTGAGTTTCTTTGCTCCAAACTTCCCATCCAGTTTCCAGATAACTGGTCTACTGAGTGTTTTTCACAAACTCAGTGCATGCGAAAATACAAGGCGATGTGAACGGCAGGAAGGTTGGTTTCTGTACAGAGAGGACGTGCTGGTTACTGAAATACCATCTGCAATTCAGCGTTGGACACTGTGGAACAGCGAGCGGGGCTTGTGCAGCGCTGGGTGAGCAGTGCCACCTATTGATTGACGGGACGAAGGGGAACGAGTGGTTCCCTGCTACCCCAAATCTGCAGAACAGCTTTGTCAGCTCCATCCTCCTCGGCCCAGAAATGTTACCGGTGTCCAGAAGAAACAAAGACAATTTGCTAAATGGAATTAACGGCCAATCCAATGTGCTGCTTGGCTGCTAAAAATATCTGCTGTATAAAGCTGAGAACAATACAGGGTAAACATTTTGGTAAACGTGTCAGTCAGCCAACTTGGGTGGCCAGTTTAAAAGAAATATATTGCTAAATGTGCATCCTCATAAAAATGTGCAGGTTTAGCAGCAGAAACAATAACAGCAGCTTGTGGAATCAGCTCAGGTACCGCGGGTTGGGAACCTTGTAGGGTGATCAAACATGGAATGAAAATCTGCTGCAATAGGTTGAGTAAGTAGTATAAGTACAACAAACAAAATATTCTGTTTAATAAGTATGAACTCTAGGCAAGTGAAATAATATGTGGCTGACATCTCTGAGCCATCTAATGGAATCATCAAAGGCTCAGAGCACGCAGGTTGCAGGATAAGGTCAGACTAATGGATTTGCTTGCATGTGTTTTATCATAAACCTGGGGGGTTGTTTTCTGTAGGTTTTTTAGTCTTCTCCATTTACAGAACTTGATGCAGGTGCCCCTAGCACTTATTTACACACATTCATTCATTATTTTTAGTAATTAATTTCATGTTTTTATCAGTTGGTAAATTTATGATTACTTACCTTACTGAGAATTGTTTTATTCTTTCTGGCTTTTGAACAACTGAATAATGAACTTACATCCATATGACAGGGAGATTAGGAATGTGTTCACTTGATAGAAACAAGCTAATTGTCTTGCATATAATTAGCTCAGGGAAAAAAAATCTTGTCTTTTGCTATTCTACTCAATAATATTTGGGTAGCAGTAGAGAAGTACTGAGCATTATAAAAACCGAAATGGCAGCCGTCAAAGGTCTGATTTCCACCAAGCTGAAGGGAGAAAGCAATAGAGAGAAGGGAGAGTATTGACTCACAGTGAGAAATCGCTAGAAAATCTTTAAGAATAGCCTAATTTCAGTAAACTCGCTCGAGATTTTTCCCCTGAAAACAGCTGGAAATTGAGAATTCCCTTACAAGTGAGTTCCATATATGGGGTCTATACAGAGCAAAAAGATCTTAAATCAGGGATTTTGACTCAATAATCAAACCTGTTCGGCACAGCACTGAAAATGGAATTTTTATGCTTTATATATAATACTATTATATCTATTATTATCTATTATATAATATTTAATTTTAACTAATTTAGACATTCCAGATTTTCAGCATGCTTTTTTTTTTCCAGATAGTATCTCAGTGTTAGAGAGGTATTTGGTGGTTTTTGAAAGATTTCCAGTCTTGGTCCTGCTGGCAAGGAGCGGTAGCCTGGGTCAGCGGTCCTGCAGCCTGACCATCCTCCCAGGCAGCGGAACAAAAGAGGGAATCCTATACATGTATAGCCTGCGATTTCCACTATATGGGAGAAGGAATATTGTGCACAGCATATTGTCGTAGCCCTTTGTCTTTCTCTGCTGCAGAAAAACATGCAGGTAGTTGCATTTGAGAGTCTTGCTACGTCTTTGAAACAGGTACATATGCATGTTTACATACACACATACATATACATAGAAAATCGCTCAAGAAATGGTTTGGTTCATATCCAGATTGATTTAAAAGTACAGATTAAGTTCAAGTCCCCTGACATCCAAACGCCAGGCCCAGGACTAGATTTCAGCTGCTTTGGCAAAAGGACACTGTTTGGTACGGGGTTCAGCGTCCTTAACTGAGTTTGGAAGGGTGGGCGAATCAGACTGGTCACCGGTTTTTGGGAGGTTTCCAACGTTTTCCAAAAATCAAGCATCTTGTTTGAATAGAGCCAGTGAATTTTTTTTTTTAAGGAGATTGTAACTGTAGCTCTGGTATCCCTTTAAAAACAAACAAAAATACGTTTTCTGTAGATACTAATGATCATTGACTACAACAGACCCGGGAATTGGTGTGTCTTAGTTTTTTTCTATTGCCAGGTGATACACAGAAGTGTTCTGGTTACATTAATTTAACCCGGTGGACTGTCCAGGAGGGATAATGATTTTCTAGATTGTTGTTTATCTTTGTTCATCACCTACACTATTTTTAAAATTCTAAGGCTGTTGTGGTTATTCCATATTCTGACTTTGTAACATCTCTGTGGTGTTCTGTGGGATCCAGCATTCGCATTTCTTGCCCTATAATAAGAAAGATTATATTTTAAAATATCACTGTTCTATTATTTTGGAAGCTCTTAATGCAGATATTACAGGATCTGTTTTAGCTGTAGCACAAGCATCAATAAAATACATTTTTCTTATTCATTTAATAATTTTTTTTAGGCATAACCTGTTCAGGCTGCGAGCTTTCAAATGATCCTGCAGATGTCCCATAGCTATGGATATGGTTGCTGCTTTTGTTGCTATGATTGCAGACAGCTGTAGTGATAGCTTGCTCGAAGAAAGAAGAAACAATAAATCACATGCAACATGCATTACTGCACTGAGTGGAAGACTGTGATTCTTTTTTCCCCTTGTATTGATTTAGCATAAAATTAACTGTTATAAGATGGCTGCATTAATGTCTTTTTGCTCACACTTCATGGCAAATTAATTGCAATCACAGTTTTGTTTACTCTGGCAGTAATTATTTTTTCTACTTGCACACTGTGCTGCTGATCAGTTTGAAGGGATACGGGCAGCTAAAAGCACACACAAGTCATGGCATCTCTGACTACGGAGGCAAGAGCTTTATGTTAGTCATTCTTACAGCTGCCCAGGTAACTGGTGTGGAGTTAAGGCACCAACCATTTCACCTGTGATACAACACTCTTTGCTTTAAATACTGTTTTGCTCTAAGATCTTATCGGTGATCTTGGACTTCAGTAATTGCCAGTAACAAGCTTTTTCATATCTGATCATTCATGCAGTGTAAGGACGAGGTTTATTCATCGTGCCCAGAGGCTGAACCAGCAGAGACAGCAAAACCAATGTGATCCAGTGAATGAAGACAGTGACAATTACCAGCAACTTGTGCACGTTTTGCCTCGGATAGCCTAAGTTGGTAAGTCTAATTTAACTCTTTAATGCATATATTCTTAATTATTAGTTTCAACTATTGAATTGTTTCATAAACATATTTATGTACATGTACAGTGTTGAGTGGTTTCCTGTCTGTTGTGTTTTCCTCTGAATTTAATGCTTTTACAGCTATGCTGTGTCCTGTTAGTGCACCTGTCTATACAGTGCAGTGTATATGTGCCACATACAATGGACAGTGATCTATCTCTCTCTGCAATATGATTCTAAAATGACATGAATACTAGGTTGGTATTTTCCAATTAAAAAAAAAAAGCTTTTATAAGGTTAACTAATTTATATTCATTTGTATTTGAATTTGACTTTTAAAGCACCCTGTTTTGTGGACTAAAATGGTTACTTCAGTGCTTAGAAGCACGAATAGGAATCCCGTCACAAATATTAAGCTCCAGCATGTGCAGCATGAAATGTGTGTTGGAAGAGACCGACCACTGGCTTGGTACACACTGTATAGCAGGGTGAAAGTCTGCTTTAGTGGTTATTTCCAGGGTAGTGCAGTAACTTTTTCCCCAGAGATTCAAGTTATTTGTTATTGGAATCATTGTCATAAGACTTTCCTTTTGTGTTTTTAATTCTTAGAAATGCGGACTGCAGTTAATTATGACTACTTATGAGGGGAGCTGCTGTTGTTACTCTGTCTAGTTCTGCCTTTTGCTGAGGAACCTTGAAGCGTGCTGTGTGTTGTAGTTCTGTCGTGCTGTGGGCACGCTGGTTCATCAGATCACACGAGGCTACTCCAGCCGCACTGGGGTGTCCTTATCAACCCATTCTGACCTATGCCACGTATATTCAGAGGCTTCCGTAGGTAAACATCTCAAATGGGTCAGTCATGGGCATCTCCTGTTTCTAAATTATTAGTCTTTGATATACTGTAATGATTTCAATTGTGGCAACGAAATATCCTCAGGTTAAGTGCACTTCAGCTGGGGCATTTATGTCAGTCAAGACAATGCACATTTTGGGGTTTCACCCAGTCAGTGAGGTGAGGACATGGTTGTAAAAAACCCAAAATTAATGACTTCAAATTAAGCATTTTATTCTCCTTTTTTTTAAGAGACAATGATTTCAGTTAGTCCTTGTAGGCACTGCTGAGATGCATGTAATAATTAGAAGGCAGGATGAATTGCTTGTGTGAGCCTCACTTTACCTTTTTTCTGTAAGCTCAGTGAAAAGCAGTCCAAAATCATTGTAGTATTGTCACTCCCTGAGTCCCAGAGAGCTCGTTCCTTATAATTTCCACTCTTGGACATTAGTTTCAGGGATGCAGGTCACATAATTCCCTTCTTCTGATTACACATGCTGTTGTCCTAATTTAACAAAGTCTTCTCATCACATATGACAATTATGTTGACTCTGTCTCCATTCAGAGACTTGGCCTCTCTTCAGTACCCCATGAGCTTGGAGAATATGTGAGATTACTTATAAACAGATACTTTTGTGTTCAGGATGTCTGCTTAGCACAGTTCACAAAGGAGAAAGGAAGATGTAAACAGCTTATGAGACCTGGGTGATGTCTTTCATCTTAGGGACCAATTCATGCCAACAAGCAGCCTCAACAGCAGGGCAAGGGTTTAATAAAGGATGCTTTTATGATTGTAAATAGTTACTAGAGTCTAGTCGTGCAGTCTGATTTGCTTAGATGCAGGCTGAGGCCACAAGAACAGAAAGTTACAGGATTTGTATCACAGTACAAAAAGTCTAAAGTTTATTTCCAGGAAAAGATGGTCTGAAAGGGTAGTCAGATTTACTATTACAACTGCGAGGTCTTCTAGAGAGGTGTTCTGTCATACAAAGGTGTACGTACTCTTGGCAGGAAAAAAGGAAATGTGAAGAAATTGTGCGTTTTCGTCACCTTTTCACTTGGATCCCTGGGGACAGTTTTCTGTGCTTGCACTTGGGTCAAACCTGATTCTTGGTTTCCCTTCAGAAAGGCAAAAGTATTTCCAGAGAGTTAAATTAATTCAATTTTTCCTAATATGGAAAAATGACTATCATCATAGAGCATAGAAGGTATTGTTTAATTATGAAATAAAATGGAAACCCTATTAGGCTAAGCAGTACAGGAGAGGAGGCAGTCCCTCTTGGAAGAGTTTGTGGTCTAAATGGACGAGGCAGACACAGAACAGGATAAAGTTATGCAATATAGAGACAAAACCAGTGCTGAGGGAAGAAACTACTCATTTCAAAACTGTAAACAGCAACAGTTAGAATCACAGATTATTTTAACTGTAAAACATGGATTGTACGGGCTTTGTTTGCAACAACCTGGACAGCAGTTGGTCATAGTTGAAACTAAAAATGCACATATGCCTCATTACGCCTACAACAGAACCTAAATAGGTTTTCTGTGTTTCAGCTGTTGTTTGATAAAACGTAATGCCTTAGGAGTCTTGATCACAGGGCAGGTTCCTTCCCTGGCAAATGCTCCTCAAAACTCTAACAAAAAACCATTCTCTGTAGCACTGGACTTCTATTTGGATGATAATGTCAGCATTTGATGCAAATTAAATTTAAGTTCATGCATTATTTCTGTAGTATCTTGTGATGGGTTCAGAGATGAAAAGTATTTTGAATGCAGCCATGCTTCTTCAGAAACGCTGCTTTGAGTCTCTAGAGAAAGAGAATCCACCCACCCAGCTGAAAACGTCACGTGCTTTTGGAGCACGTAATTTGCTAGCTGATAGTAATGTGGGAAATGAAGCACGTCTTACCACGGTTGTGATTGTGTCAAATTTAAGTCACTTGAGCAGTTAAAGAGTTCAGTCCTGCACTGTGTTCTGTAATCAGTTGGATTTTTTTCATTCTCGATTACTTCTGTTTTGTTTTAAGAAACCATTGTACTGACAAATCGCAGGTTATGTATGTTATCCAACTTGAATAGTAACACGTGACACTTTTTCTCACACCTGTACTACCACAACTCGTTTTGTCAAAAGGTTATTTCCCTCATTAAATGAACTCCCTTCTCCTTATACAAATTAGTAAATAGTTCTGAAGAGACATGTTCAATTTTTTCATACTTAATTCTCCCTTCCCATAGATATCAATGGGACCAATCCCATAAAGAGCAATTTGCCATTGAAAAAGCCCCAAAACATGCTTCCAAATGTTCAAAAACTGTGACATAGAAATCTCCAAATGTGCATTTCAATGCTACAGTTCTGATTAATGATGTTAGTGTAGCAAAACATTGATAAACAGCTGTTGTTTGTCTTTTAGAAACTACTAGCTGAAAATGACACAGCAAATGCAGAACTTAAGTCTCCTCCAGACTAAGAAGAACAGCATGCCATCCTCTCCAAATGCTGCAAAGCGCTTATATCGGAACCTGTCAGAGAAGCTTAAGGGGAGTCACACGTCCTTTGACGAAGCGTATTTCAGAGCTCGATCTGACCGGCTCAGTCTCCGTAAGACCTCAATGGTAATTACTTGATATTTATCAAATTGCCAGTTTACTGTCCTACTAATCTCCTGAATCAATGTGATTTTAATCTGTACCATTTTCATCATCTCACGTTGTCTGTTCCTGACCACTGCTGCACAGTCTCCTCAGACTTACCATTTATGATCCTGTGTAGAAATAGAGTCTGACCTTCTTGAAGGCAGAAGAAAAGCTACCTTACTGAAGTGATGATGTTTTGGTTTAGGATTTAGGTCTTAAACTGGCACTAATGTGTCAAAATGTGGATTAAATACATGCACACAAGTGTTTCTCTTACAAGAAATGAAGAAAAAGTATTTTGAGAAAACTGGCGATGACATGAACAGATGTTCCCGTTTTTCAAAAAAACAGAGTAAGTGGAACTTCTATGCTGTGAAAGATCAATGCAAGGTTGTTCAGATTGTGGTGATGGCCACTAGATAAGACTGTGGAAAAAGGAGATCCCACATGAAGCAGCCTGCCCTGGGTACCCCACCCTGCTCGCAGAACACAGCCCAGCGCTCTGGTGCCACTACAGAACAGCGTATCAGCACCTGCTCGACTTAACACAAGGGCTCCTATTTACATCAGTGCTGGTGAAGTTACACAACCTCCAACACATACCTTTTGAAGAGTGGACCATGTCCCTGAAATAATAGCACAGTGTAAGTCCAGCACACAACAGAATCTTTTGTATTTGCTGGAGAAAGATGAACCTGCTGTTGATATTGCCCAAACAAAATAGATTTCCTTTTTCCAAGTAGGAAGAACAGACAAGCCCTTCAGCTTCTCTGGATTATTTTGAGTGAAAGAGCTCCTCTCCACTTCTGAAGAGCAATGACTTATGACACAGTCTGTGAATGTGCCAGGAGGCACCTCTTGGAACCATTACTCTGCTGCACTGAAGCAGACACTTAGAGCGGTGCAGGGCTGAACTCTGGATATGTTGGGCCAGATAATAAAAATATTACATTTTGTCAGAAGAAAAAGCACACTCTAGATTCCTTGAACATTCACAAATCTTTGTGACGAATTTGTGACTAGACAAATCACATGAATCAATGCAAGAACTGAAAATAATTTTAAAATCAATTCAGCGATCCCATCTATCCCCTAGGATCCTTCCCTTCTTGAAGTCGGAGGACCCACGCATGCCCCGTTGAACGGTGAAGCTGAAATGCAGCTCTAGTGCATTGGAAAGTCAAGAGATTGTTGTCTCTCCTGTGAAGAAAACCTACGACCTGCAGGAAGCAGGCGATCACGGCTCCTTCCTCTCAGCTCTGCCAGAGCCAATAGATTTTATTTTGCAGAAGGAGAAGCCTGAAACTCAATCAGGGCTTGATGGCTGGAGAGCAGGCTTTGCACAGTAGCCAACAGCTGTGCTTTTGGGGCTGTAGGTTTCCAGATGCTTCCAGTTTGTAGGGATTGTTTGAATTTGGGCCTCTATGAACTGTGGGAAAAGATTCTTTAGGTGAATTTTTTAGCCCCTATCTTTTCTTGCATTTTCCTTTTCAGCTGCAAGCTTGTGTGTGACTAAATAAGTGAAAGAGAGGAGGATAAACTAGTGCTGGGGACTGTGCCAGAGCAGACTGACATGTAGACGGAATGAATGCCAGTCTGTTAGCATATCTTCTGAACAGTGTTTTTCTAAGTATGCACTTCAAATTACATATTTCTTCATATATGGAGTCTTCTGTCATATTTAACTGACAAGAGAAATGGCAAATGAGCGTAGCTCAAAGTTTGAGGAGCAGTGTTCTGGTTCTGAGGCTCAGGTCCCCTGCTGTCCACAGAGCTGACTACTTACAGTCTGCTTCTCTCTCTTTTCAGTCCAGATCTGCTAGGCAGTGGGAGTGCCTATTCCATCCGTAATCATAATTCACAGAATCACAGAAACAAGTGTAATGTAGTAATTAGGAGACTTGATTTTACATTGTGATGCAGATGGTGGTTTAGTGTGATGTAGACTTACCTGTGCTAACTCTGTTTACCCCAACCCACTACACTGTCATGGGAGCGACAGCACTTTCGTCACTGCTGACCCACCCTGGGCACAGGTACCGGTGCCGCCGGGTGTTGCCAGTCTGGGGTCTGAGCCGGGGTCCACAACAGCCAGTGAACAGGCTCTCACTGAGCTCCAAAGGCTGTAGATCCCATTCCGTCCCTTCTGCCTGTTGTTTTCAGTTTTCCCTAGAAATAAATAGCAAGGAAACTGTCAGTGAAGGGGTGGCAATATTCCAGGTCAAGTTGCTAGCTGATGTATTTTCTAATCGTTGAGTTTCTGTGCTACAAAGCTAAGTCAATGACTAAAATCATGTCTCCAAACAAGTGAACAACATTTGTTAGAATTTGTTTTCTTTCAGCCTTGGCTAGTGAAGAGTTTTCTTTCCATTCTCTCTTGCAGTGCAACACTTTCCATTCAGTAAATTGTTGTCTTGCTGCAGACATAGCAATGTCCCAAAATAGCTTTATTCTTGAACTCATGTTTATCAGAACGAGTCTTTGCAGAAACTACTTTAATGTTTTTTCCAACTCCAGTAGCACATAGTGGACTTTTTCAGTCAAACCTAGAGCAAATATCTTGAAAGGGGCACTTCATTTTAATTAAGCTACATAAGATTGCATTTCTAAACACTCCAGCACTGAATCACTTACTGGAACATGGTTATTACTTACTGCAAAGCAATACTGTAGTGCTTTCAGTATATACATTTGTGCATCAGAGTAACACCTAAATAAATTAATCACATAGCACAGCTGTCTAGCTAATGGTTAGAGGCTGCACGAGTGAGTCAAGGAAAAAGCAATGTGAAAACTGCCCTAAACTTTACCTGATCACTTGTAAATACGATTCAGTTTCACTTTGAATTCAATAGTTTTGTCTTTTCAGAGCAGAAGAAAGTGATCTAGGACATTCAAATGAAGGCAGAAATCAGAAGGCTCTTGTTAGTATTTGTGACAATACCAGCTGGACTAGAACTGAGCACGTGGCTCTGCAGATCCGATGTCTGACCCCCGTTTGATTTTCTTACCCCTGAGCTGCAGATGTCTGAATAACACTGCAAGACCTGAGAGTCTTTTACATCAAATATGACCAGCTTTTTGCAGAAAACTATACAATCTTCAGATATGGTTCTGTTTTCTGTGTGAAACCAAATAGTTGGGAAGAGCTGCTCAGGTGTGCAGGATGTTTTTCTGGACTTGGAGAGCTGGGCTCGATGCAGATTTACAAATGGGGCAGCTCACTGACCTGGCTAAGAATGTGGTAGATATTTTGCTGTCTCACCAGGGTGTTTTTTGACTGAAATAGATATAGCACCGTTAGAGGCGCACTGCGATGTGGATGAGGGATACATACGTGCCTGGTTAGAAAGGCCATATCACAATTCCCCATGTTTTTACACTCTTTGAAGTTACAGGACTTGCCAGCGTATTTCAGCCTATTGCTTGTGTCTGAATTGTTCATTTGGAAAACCTGATCTTTGCAATTTGGTCTCCTAATTGTTTGGATTGGATGAAGTGGCTTATAAAATTCATGCTCTGTTTCTTGCTGAAATCAGTGCAGCTTTTAAAATCAGATTTCTAATGAAATGAAGAAATAGAAATTTGGTTTTAATTTTTTCCCTTTTGCTGAAGCATTCTTGCCAACAGATTAGCAGACAAGAGCATTTATGAGGAATTAACTTAAGCATGTACTTAGATTCTGTTCAACAATTTAAGTCCAAAATTTCACAAATACTTTAGGTATTTCATTTGCCAATCAAAACTCCGAAGATGTATTTTTCAAAGGCATCTAGGCAGGTCTAATCTTGATAACTGAATCCAAAAATAACAATTAAAATCCAAGTTTTTAGAATAATTTTACAATAATCATTCAGGTAGGTAAAATATGTTGTTAAAGTGTGTGTATGTGTATTTGAAAAGGGCCAAATGCTTTTGTCAGACATATAGTTGGGTTAATTTCAGCTATAATGCTGAAGTTAACCATTTTTTTTTATGATGTTACTAGGATTTTTTGGTTTTATATCTCAAGAAATTCCTGAGGTGTAGTACAAGATTTATTGAGTTTCATACATCATCTTTGCGATTTCTTAGTGTGATACCAACGCTTCACATGCAAAACAGCAGACCAGAAGATCTCTGTCAGGCCTGAGAATTTCTGAAGACAGTTTTAACTTCAAGCACAACTGAAGAAAACACCTGATCAAACTGCAAGGTGTAGCTGCGGACTGTGGTTTTCAGAACTGCCATTAATCTGTGTGGTTTAGGAGGAGACAAAAGGTGTCCCAGCAGATCTGTGCTCTTCCTGAGGGTGGTGTTTCACTGAGAGCAAAACTTCACCCAGTTTCACATAGAAAACATAGAACATTGCTCCTGTAGTTTGATTACAGGGCAGATGTCAAACAAGTATGGGTTTGTTTTATATGGGTTTGAATCTCACCTGAATCTTCCCACAAGCCTCAAGCACGTTCAAGCACACAGGTCCACACTCCAAGCTCAGCTTTCCTCAAACAATTTCCCTGTTTCTAGCTGAACCTAAGCTGGGGCTGGAGGATCAATGTTTTATAGCAATCTCACAAAACACAATTTTTCACAATTTATTTTTAAAACACTTATGTTTGAAAAGTTTGACTGAATTTGTGCTTTTATTGATACGCAGAATTTCCAGTGTAATGAAGCTATGTTTGAGGCTGTGGAACAGCAAGATCTGGACGCTGTTCAGATTCTTCTGTATCAATACACGCTGGAGGAGCTGGACCTGAACACACCAAACAGTGAGGGACTAACTCCTTTGGATATTGCCATTTTGACAAACAACGTCCCTATTGCTAGGACGCTTCTACACGTTGGGGCAAAGGAAAGCCCACACTGTAAGTAAAACATATACATTGAATTGACTTAGATAATTGCCTGTAGATGAGGTTTGCTGCTGTTTTCAGAAATTAATTACATTACACACACAAAGTGACTGTTTTTATCATAAAGATGATTATACCAGCAGTTGTGCCACAGTGCTGTAGGACATTTGCAGCAATATCTGCTTGTTGAATGCCCACTCTGTAGATCTTTTTTGTTCTCTATGCCAGATACACCAACTGATGAAACAGGTTGAGCTTCTAATGTGATTAATACTGGGACAGCTGAGTTCATATCAATACTGAGAAAATAGCTTCACAGATATGGAAATAGGAATTGAGTGAGTGATTCAAAGATCATGGTCTGAAATGTGAAGTTTGTCATCAAAAAATGAAAGGACGATGGGTTGTCTAGACACTGGTTTATTTTTATTATGCTTTTGATTTTGGCTGTGGTGCCTTCAGGAGACAGGTTGTGTTGAAATCTATCATTTCCATTACCACAGGCTCCTCACTCCTAGTCTTCGAATGGCCTAAAATCCCACTTAAGTGAGAATTTCAAAGTTCTACAGAACCAGAGAAAACTAAAGCACAAAACAGACCTCCTCACTTTTATGGAATACCGATATTGCTTATAACTACATATTGTAGTTATAAAACTATCCTTTGTATTCCTTCATGGGCATTTTTATGCACAATTTGTGGGTTAGAGGGTGACTTACCAACCCAATTAATCAACCATACACCATGACACAAACTCTGACGCCTTCTTGTGTCTAAAAATACACCAATGTATGCGAATTTGTTTTAAACTGTCAATGCCTATATTTAGGACGTTCCCAGCAAGGCCATAATGAGACTGTGTTTGAGGGGTTCGGCCACTGCAGACTCTGCCATTAATTTGAAGTTAGTTAAATTAACAACATTTAGTGCTGGCTTGTCAATCTCGGTGCTCCAGGAAATTGCACCTTGAGGCTACGAGCATTGCCAGTTTTTTCACTGGAGAGTGTGTGTGCATGTGCGTGTGTGTGTGTTGAGTTTTTTTGCCAGACCCTCAGTGTTGGTACACCTTTATTGCTTTTCTATGTCCACAGCACTTATATTATCATTTATTCTGGCCTCCTTTAACCTTCCCTGGAGATTTTTGCATAGTGTAGCTGCTCAGTGAAAAGAGTTTTTTAGTTTTATATTTATTTGTTTATTTTTCTGTCATGGTTCATGACTGAGGCTTTAAAAAAAAGTGTGACAGCATTTAGAGTACATGATTGACTGCTGAAGCAACATTCATTAACCATGACAAATCTAGAGGAAAACACAGTCTTGAGTGTTCTAAACAGCAGTAAAAAAGACTAAACTAATTTTTCATTGACCTCATCTGTAAATAAATGCAGTCTGATGGCGAGCAGGGGCAATCATAAATTAGTATTCATTTCCTGTAATTAATGCAAACATGCCTATGAACACAGGGAATATGAATATATAACCACCTAATTTCCATTTCAAAATATACCCACCAAATTTCCACTTCACTTATCTTGATTTTTAGTTTTTCTGATTGAAATAATGGGTGAAGCATTCTCAATAAAAAGCATATGATTGTTTGTTTTGTTTTTACCTTAAGGATTTACAGTTGCTACTTGAGAGCAAAATGCAGAAAGTTATTTTCAGCACTGAAAACAAAGGTTCACAGCATCTTTGTATCTGGCTTCATTCTTGTGGAACTGATAGCAGTCACTTTCTGTTCTCTCTAGTCTTTCTGCTTTGCTTTCTGTACTTAACCAGCCCTGTTAGAATGAAATCCATTCTGTTCAGATCATCTCAGGGCTGCAAGACCGTGATGCAGCACCCCGTGGGACCATTTTCATTTCTCTGTGCTGGGCAGTTGAGCAAGAATTCCCCAGGTTAAGCAGGATGGGAGGGGATTTCCAGGTAAAATTCTGACTTGTCCCACTTTTGGGACAGGACAGAAGCATCCCTTAATCTGATTGGAAGTGGATAGGACAGATGCACAGATCTGGGAAACTGCAAGGCAGAGGAACTCCCCATTCCACATGCGCACAGAAAGCTTCCTACAGAGAAAACTCTTGCTCTTCCACTATATTAGCTGTACTCATCCACCTGAAATCTCATAGCCCCTCTCATAACGCTGTAGAAAAGAGGATCTGGAGGGCAGACAGCTTCCATCTGCATCACCTGGGTTGCTGTCTGGAGTGGGAAGAACGGCAGATAAAGCAACAGAAAGTAAAGCTATGATCTTCATTTCCACATGGAGCTCAGACTTCATAAATCTTAACAGGAACCAAACATGTCTTAAACACAAAGTAAGAAAGATCAGAGAGTATTTTAGTTTGTTCTTAATATTCCACCAACTTAAAGCATATATGCAATTTCTGTCTAATTAAGACATTTTTAAGCATATGAGAAACATTGGACGATAACATTTGCTCCACTTATTCATGTCGTTAATCCCATTTAAGTGGCCAGATCCTTAAGTGGTATAAATTGGCATGCTCTAATCCACTTGATGACAAGATAGCTATTGGAAGGCAGAGCGTTCAAGGATTTGACCTTACATGTGTTATACCAGAATGCGTAAGGTTTTTGCCACATAAGTCCACCAGGCAATTACTTACTTTTCCCTTTTCTTGGCAGTTGTTAACATGGAAAGCAGGTCAGCGCATCTGAGTACATTGGTCCAGGAAGCACAGCAGCGAGTTACTGAATTATCGGCACAAGTGATGAACGAAGGCCTCGGAACAGACACCACAGAAAAAGAGAAGCAGCTAAAAGCCTGGGAATGGCGATCCCGGCTGTACAAGCGCATGAAAGCGGGCTACGAGCACGCGAGTAAGTAGAAGAAAGTAGTAAAATTTGAGGCAAGAACTCTACGAGTGAGAACACTCTGCCTTTGGTGAGCAAAGATGCTCCCGCTAACTGATCCTCAGAGCACTGCCGTGAAGCAGAGGAACGTTGGAGTGGGGAAACTGAGGCATACGGCTAAATGCCCGTCCCAAGAATGGGAAGGAAATGGATGTTAGAACAGCACGGGACCAAATACCTGAGAGCAGCAAGCACATAGCTACTTAGGAGAGGGCTGCATGAAATGGATGAGACCTCCAAGCAATTGCTTCAGGATCTAATGATTCTGTCCTGCTTATTTCTCTTTTCATCTAGTCCTGGATCTCAGAGTTTAAAATAAGATGGTTAGAAAAGCATATATGCATAAGGAGAAAGAGGGATGGGGACACTGGCCATTTTTCTGTGGTAATTTGATTATTTTTTAAAATAATGTGTTCTGGTTTAAGAGAATGGAGTTCTTCTAAACGTTTGATCAAACAATGGAATTTCATTTTACATATAAAAATAGCGAAAACTTAACTTTGGCATCCACATATTACATTTCATCAGTGTAGTAACAGACTAGTTCACTTTAAAGAGTTGTACAATGGAGTCTGTACCCAAAGTAAATGTGCATTTGGGCCCATGGGAAGGAGTAAACAAGGCTGAATTGTTTCACATGTAGATCTTTTAGTTGTATCCTATTCAATGAAATACAATCACTGCCATTAACATTTTTACAACCATCTTTGTATAAATGTACTTACAAATAATTTTCTCAAATTTATTGTATTCTAAGGCTACTTCTTCAAGACAGATGTAGTGCCCCTTGTACTAGACACTAAATACAGGAAATACAGCAGTAGTATAAGCTAATATAATTATTTTTTTAAATCAATCCCAGCAGTGAGTCATGACATTTTTGTGTTTGATTTCTGAATTGAGTCTGATTGATATTCTGTGACCGAAGCTTTTATTTAAAAAAAAAGAAGAAAAAGTTAGGCCTCAACTGACAACTGTATTTTGGAATTACTACGATGAAATATTTGTGGAATTTGCAATTTCTGAATCACAATAATGAAAAAATGTTTTCTATTATTTGATAAATTTGAGTTTGTTAGTGAAACCGTGAAGGTGTAATTAGCTCTTTGTGGTTTTGTCGTTTCTCTCTCCTCCTATCCACCCCGAGAGATTTATAGGGGCTTTTCATTGCCATAATTAGCATGAATCTGTTTTATTGGGTTACATATATGCAGGAAGATATTTTTAACTGAAAGGAGCCAAAAACCATGATAGAAACAAATGGTGTTCGAAGGATACTGTTAGCAGAGGCACTAATTAAAACGCTCAAAAGGCAGAGAACACAAACACCTACAACCCAAAGCTCACAATTGCAGGGTGATTTTCAGTGGGTTCTTTGAAGACTCAGAAACATTGTTTGAATAGGATTTGTTGTGCTGAAGAGCTGATGTTTTCTCTTCTCTCCCAGGAGCCCCTGAGGCGCCAACCAATGTCTGTCTCATGGTAACAAGCAGCACATCACTCACTGTCACCTTCCAAGAACCTCTGAGTGTCAACTCAGCTGTGGTGACCAAGTATAAAGGTACTGGATTTAGTCATCTTTCATTTACCTTAACAATGTATGAAAATGTGGCGCCTAATGACAAAGGTATTTACAAGATATTATAATGCTAGCAATGTGAATTTATTCTCCCAGTTAATAGTCGTAGAAGTGGAATTTTCTAAAAGATTCTCCAAAGACAAAATTTTTATTTAAAAAGAAAAATAAATTAACCAAAAGCTTTCTCCATGAGTGCTTTGAAGAAGTTTGCTTGCCTCACTGTGGTTAGAACACGGACTCAATGACTGGGTTGAGATGAGCAGTTATAAAACACAAGCTAACTTTTGGTGCCTGTGGGCTCCTGAAACCATGTGTATCCTTGTTAACGCCAAACCCACACCACCATTCCTTAAAGGAATGTCTCTGGAAGCTGAAACTTTTGGCAGAGGCATCACACAGCTCAACTAATTAACTATTCCAGGGCTGCCACATCATTCTTGGAAGGCTCATACATTTGGGGTGGCACCAGTTAGTTGCAAAGTGGAATGAATAGGAAAATGCTTCCATCTGAATAGCGCTGTTGAATAGAAACTGTTTCAAAACAGAATTTGTTCCACAGGAAATTCCAATATTTAAAAAAAAAAGTTTTATTTAAGATTAGAAAAAAATGAGAAATTTTAAAATTTCTTGTGTAAAGGAACTTCCAGGTTTTCTTAAATGTTTGGAACAGTAAGTTCTTCATTGTTAAGTGCAGCAAACCACAGCCTCCATCTTCCAGTTGGAGCCCGAGTCCTTCCACAGGTCGAGGGACTGAAAAGCACCATTCTCAACCCCTAAAACTTTCTTTGCCCTGCCCAGGGGCATCAAGGAGCACGACACCTTCAAGTCCTCTTAGTTATTTCCCACTGTATTTCTCTTAATGTCTCGTGTTGTGTTTGTTTCTTCGCATTAATAATTAAAAACTCCTTTGAGAGGTACTTGAATCTTGCATTTCCACACACATAGCAAAACCAGAAAGGCTGTGTTGTGGGGCAGTCTCACGTTTCTGTGTGTCAGTGTCACACGGATTGCTTCAACAGGAGAGATTCAGAAAGCCCCAGTCCTTCGCGGGTCCAACAGCTCATGGAGCTCCTCTCAAGGTGAGACATGCAGGTGCACAAGTTCCACTGGCATCAAGCACAAGCACCCAAAGGACTGCATGAGTTTGTTTTGGAAAGGCAGGCTCGCTCTTTCCTCACCCTGGTTCTGGTCAGAGATTCCAGTTATCACTGGCTACGCTCAGTAAAAAAAAAATTGAGAACATTTTTTTTTTTTGGTAAGAAAAAACCTCAACCTCCCAGACCTCACTAAAACCATCAAAGTGATTCCTTTCCTGATTGCCTCAGTAGAAGGATAAACTACTGTATTACACCTCGTCAGCTGTGCAGTGCTGCAGGAAGTGTGATTTTCAAAAACATCAAAGCCCTTGAGAACCCTAAATCTAATTTTCAGCAATGAGTTGGGTTGCCAGGAAACTAAATTTCATTTAAGGGCTTCCTACTGCCTGGTTTACTTGTGAAAAAGATACTTGGGCACCTAAACCACTTAAGTTCTCTTGAAAATATCAGCCTGCTCTTTGTAAGAAGCGTATTTTAAACAATACTGAAATATTGTCCACACTCTACTTACAATTATTTTTTATGTTTTCACAGTAAAGCAAATTTCCGAACAGAATTTATTTTTTAAAATAGTTTTCTAAAGGTTGTGGTATTTCTCTCTTGTGTGTTCATTTGTGTTAAGTCTGTTTTGCGCCATGTCAATTCTGTTCTCTTTTTGGTAAGCACGAGAGTCAGATAAATTTAATCCAACTTGACCTAACTTTCTAATCAGACCAGGTGGCATTGCCGTCACATTTGGAATTGCCCTCTGTGGTGATCATCTTATGCTTTATCAAGTCGACAGTTAGTTTTGCCAGAATGTTCTTTTTAAATCCTTTATCCCAGGAGACTTGCATATTTATGGTTAGATAAAAAGAAAGATCATTAATAGCTCCTTTTGGTGACTTTCGGGAATTAATTAAGCACTGTTTGCAGAATTGTTTATTACATTATGGAGTGAGATTCTTTGTGCTAGTTTGAGGGGTCATAAAATGAACCTTTCAAATGATCACTTGCAAGAATGATTAGAACCAGCTAGCAATTACCAGCCCTGAAAGGAGAGCTTGAGAACATGGTGTGAGGATCTTTTTAGTGACATATATAAACCTCCTATCCAGAAAACTGTCTAAGCATTTTACTAATTCAGGAACAAAAATAAGCTTTTAGGATTTTTTTTTCCCCATCAATACTCTACCATTTCTTTTCCTAAGCAAATTAAAATTCAGGAGCATTTGCAGCAGTGCTTAGGGAATACCTGCTCATTAACAGAAGCTAATAATGTTCTTTTCTCTGGACCTGAATTATAGGGGATAAAAACTGACATCACGTCTATTCAGTTTAGTTTAGTTCCCTGAAAACATTGAGAAACTGCCAATTCCTTTTTTCTGTGTCATCTTTTTTTTCTTTTTTTTTTTTTCTTTTTTTTTTTTTATCATAACTNTTTGCCCAAATGCCATTTAGAAACAGGGCTTGGAACATTATCTAACTGTCTGCTATTTTCCTGTGTGTGATCTTTTCCCTTGTTAGCTGTATAGCTTACAAATAATAATACAGTAGAATAATACTTTGCGCTCACTCTCTAACCACTAAAACCATCTCACTTCATTAGGAGATTTAATTTTAACCGCACACGGTGAATGGGTATTGACTTTGGTGTCCCAGCTGGATGGCAGCTCAGTGCCTGCGTTCTGGTGAGCCGCTGCTTTCGGGAGCCAGAGTATTCTTTACTTCCTCTCCTGGATTGTTGTTTAATGTTGCAGGCACCATCCTAATGGGTCCCTTCTGTTCCCCTCCAGAGAAGGCTACAGCATGGTGGTGGCTGACGTGAAATGATTCCTATGTATATTGTAACTTAGTAAAGTGTTTCGAGGCTGGAAGCAGACAGGCAAGACATAAATCAATAATAATAGTATATAATCTGCTCTGTGGCAGAGAAAGGTTCGAAGCCAGAGACACCTCAACCCAGTCCGTTTTAGGAAGGATATGAAGCATCACTGTAGTCTTGAGAAGCAAAACCCTTGCCCTTGGCTAATCATACCCTAAAGCCAAACTTCACATCCCATTGTGGAAGTATTTAAGACCTGCTCCAGTTTTACATCTTTGAAAACGGTATCAAAACATTCCACACCAATTTACTCAGCCTTGTTGAACCTCTTATCATTTTGCATGGGCTCTGCTTGTCCCTGTGAGCATGTAGAAACAGCATTTACTGTATGTTTTGCAATTATATATTTAATATGTCTATCAGTAATTGACTTGCCATGTTTGATCAAGTTTGGATTTGTTCCGTAACAGGCTTCCTGCAGTGATCCTTCTAGTATTGTACAGTAGGTTTGGTTCCAGACAGTTTTGGCTAATCTCATAGGTAGGGCTTACACAAAGACCTATGTACATACATATATGTATGTATACATATACATATATATATATATGTATGGCATCTCCAGCTTTCTTCCCCACTTTTGTGGCAACCAGCTGTTCACACAGCAGTGTCGGAGTAGGAAGAAGCAAGCCTTGCTTTCTTTGATTTCTAGAAGAGCCCTTGTTATGGAAATGAATGCTTGTAGAAGTGGATCTTAGGCATGAAAATATGGTGCTTTAATATTAATATCTATGCATGTTACTAAAGTAGGTGCTATGTCACTGCTTGATCATGTTCCAGTTTATAGTGGAATTAAGCAGCGTTCTGCATTCAACTTGATCTTGAAACCCTTTTCGCTTATTATTCAAAGTTTCTTTGTATATTTTGAAACTCATTCTTTCCTTCCCCAAAACAGTTCTTACTCCATAAAAAGGAAAGAGAATACATTTCTTTGTAAAACATTTGAATTTATCCTGCTGAATAGGTGTGGTCTGATATTTTTTACAGTAGCTCATTTATGGCATTTTATTGGGTCTCCTGGGCACTTTATTTGCACATTACATTTTGGTAGCTAACAGGACCGTGCAATTTGACTTCTATTTTTATGCCTTGCAAGTACAGAAATGTATAAAAGTTGAAACAAACCTTTCTATTTCTACCTCCTGTCAATGTCTCTAGTATGAGTAGAACTTAATATAAAATTTAAGCACTTCTATTTTTTTAAGTTTTCTGTGTATTTAAAACCACCTTTGAACAGGGATCACATATTAAGTGATGGTCTGATTAACTAATGTAGATGATCAGACACCAGTTACTCAATTCAATCATTTTTTCTTCCTGCTTTGTGTTTGATAAAGATTTTGAACAGCAGTTCAAGATGAACGGCTGTGAGAAAACCCAGACGTATAGGCTCTGCTTTTGTCTGTCCTTGGTGTCTAGAAAAAAGGCTCATATCGTGACATTGCTGAATTTCAGACATTGCTTTACCTTTTACTTTTGTTTTGACTTACTAAAATTAATGAGTATTTTAAAAAAGTCATTGCATCTGGCTAAGTGTTCTAGCTTCCGGTTCAGAGGTATTGCATAGAAAAGTGAATTTCTCACAGTCCGTGGCAAGACTGGAACTCAAGACCTTTGGCTTCTGCCTTGAAGGAGGTTCCTGATGCAGCAGATCTTTTCGTCCACGGATTTGGGAATCCTTCCTCACTGGAGACTTAAGAGAATGTCTTCAAAGGGGTTGTGGCAAAGCTTCCCTGCTCACCACTTTGTCTGAAGTCTTTTCTGGTCTATCATGGACTTTTTCTGGTCCATTTACAAGCATAAAGGGTCTAAAACATAGTCAGTTTGCCTCTCCAAACAGAACCTGATACTGTTCTAGTAATTAGATCCAACCCACAGAACTGATAAATGACAGTAAATTTGAAATCGGGCCTTTGGATCTTCTTCAAGCTCTTACCTTGCGCATTGAGCATAAATTGCAGGGTTTACTGTTTTCATGCAAGAGTGCCCAATTAGTTCACGCATGAACACCCCATCAGTTTATGCATGAGCACCCAATCAGGTCATGCACGAGCACACACTTAATTTAGTAATGAACACCCAGCTGGTTCACACATGAGCACCCCATTAACTCATGTCTGAGCACCCACTGAGCTCATGCACCAGCACCCACTGAGCTCACGTCTGAGTGCCGTGTTGGGCACATACGGCAGGTTCCAGTGGCCAGGGACCACAGGTGTGGGAGCAGCTCAGGATGTGCCGGGTCCTGGGCACAGCTCTAAACGCGATGGAAAAACCCAGCGCTGAGCGGAACCCCGTGGGGGGGACCAGGGAAGTCGACAGTAGGAAATGGGAGGACAGGTGTTTGGTTTAAGTTGAGCCTGGGAAAAGCGGTGGAAAGATGTTCACTTAAATGTTGGTTTGTTTATGTTTTCTTCTCACTCTGAATAAGTGATTAGAAGTTTGTGTTAACTGGCAATAAATTAAGTAAAAATTCCCCAAATCCAGACCATTTTGCCTGCAACACCTGGCTCCCGTGCTAGGGAAAGGTAAAAGCTCTTTAAGTTACTGTAGGGATTAGTTTATAAAGAAATAAAAAGTCTTAAATAGAATTAACATCTATGCAGCTAAGTCTCTCTTTAAAAATACATTACAGGAGAACCAGAGGTAAGACAGTGGAATCCCATTAAACAGATTACTTGAAGTAGGGTTTGTGTATTTACTGTCTTTGTTAGCAGTGCTCTGGTTTGTCTAGTACATTGTGATAGTTTACTTTTTTGTTTGCGTTTTCCCAGATGCTCATTATTAATTAGATTTTAGTGCGTTATGTTTTGGGCAGAAGCTGAGCCTAACCCGTGCATGCTTCACACAAACGAGTAGACCTTACATTCGTAAGCTTTCCCCACCAGCTTTGGTTACACAGATTACATGAGGAAAACGTCCCTGCTGGGAGTGGAAATTCGCAGAATAAGAGCCAAGCCTGTTACACCTTTCTAGGATGTGAAGCCTTTGCATAAGAACCCCATTTATTCTCCAATCCCTTTTCACGGTTCTAACATGGATTTTCTCCCACATTTCTTTCCACAGCCAGCGTGGGATATGTTTGTCATTGCAGGGCTGAAACACAAATCTTGGCTGTTATTAGAATCCATTGTGGCTTTTTAACCACTGGCCCACGTTGGAAGGCACTATGCACCCATATGGCGTGTATTCTTAGTTATTTATAAAATGTTAGTAAGAAATGTCATTTTCATTAACAGAAAGAAGTTCCTTCTTGTACTGGAATAGCTGACCTTATTACAAACAGATAAAGAATTGTTAGTAGAAACTAATTAGTAGAAAACTGATTAAATACTTGAGAGAAAACAATTTTTAAATTTTCAATATTTTTAAAATTCTCAGTATTTTTTTTATTTTTTCTTGGTGATAATTTCAGTACAATGCAATAAAAATACTGTCTTATAAATAATTTGCACAATGTAGATTGGCTAGAAGATGAACTAGTGAAACCTTAATCAAGCAAAGATGTGTCTTTGGCATCCAGCCTGTGGTCATAATGCTTCCCATAATTATCAAGACATCCTGGGTCATCCAGACGGGGCCATAAGAGAGGTTATTTGACATCACTGGTCATTATTAGCAGGTGTAAATGGTAAAGGACCCACAGATGTTTTGGAAGAAGCTTTATTGCAAATAAAGTGTTTGATTATATTAAAAAAATATCTGAAATAAGTATTGTGAAGCTTTATAGCCAAGGAAGTTTGAAATGCTCTCTAGGAACAGCCTGGGGTGCTGCTCTTGGCACCCTTCTTGCCGCCGTCCTGACTGTTGTTCTGGTGAGAGGCCCTTCCACCCGCCCGCAGCTCTTGCACATGGAAACACAGCACTGCTGTATTTACTTCAGGTGGACACAGAACTCTCTTTGTTTGCATCTTTTTCATTCCTCTTCAGCCTTATTGATGTTTCTACTGACCCAATGCAAAGAGCCTTGAATAAGTTTACAGAAACAACTGAAACAATAAGTAAGTTGCAAAATAATGAATGCTAGTACTTAGAGCAGTGAGGAGCTCAGGTTTTAACTTAAGTAGTACCTAGAAATCTTAGTCCCAGGCCATGGCTACGCTATTTTAACTTCTGTGTTTGCACAGCAATATGCCTAAGTCCCTTACGCGCTGTAGTAAATCCCAGTTAGAATCCCTAAAGAAACAAATAAAAGTTCACCTGTCCGTTTTGTAAACGTTGTGGCTCATATCATATTGTCCCTGTCTACACTTTTACCAAGGAGAATGCAACCAATTCCAGACTTTCTAAGTTAGTGTGGATTTATGGATGGATTATATATCCTTTGGGGAAAAAAAAAAAAAATCTGTGGGAACAAATACAAACTTCTCAGTGCCAAACATTTGTTTTTTCCCTAATGGAAGCACTGTGCTGGGATCTCTGTCAGTGCTCCCTCCAGCTGGTATGACTTGTCTTTCTCCCATCATTCTTTGGAGAATTTCCAAACATGAGAGAGGCATGAACAGAGCCTGAACCAAAATCTGCCCCCAAATTGGTTCCTTTCTTAATTCACGCTGGAAAGAGCAGTTTAAGGCAGGGAGGAGGAGCTGACCTAAGACAGCAAACAATGTTCTCAATCTGAGCTGGTGATGCTGGCTACACCAACAAACTGACTCCTGCTTTCACTAGTGTTCAATTCTCTTCAATTGTGTTATGCTTCTAAATATTTGTTTGGTTCGTTTCGTCCTGATTTTATTCACATCACCAGAAGTGTTCAATATCCTTAAATCAAATTGCTAAGACACTATGAATGTAAATTATGACAATTATTTCATAAAGATCAGCAGGCAGGAAAAGATGGTGTGGTTTCTGGTGTTAGTGCTCTCTTTCAGCTTTACATTTCAAAGGAAGCTATCGAACAATGCAGTTATTTGTTTGGAGGCCCTTGGAAACACAAGGCAAGGTCACCGTGTCCATCATCCCGGGCCCTGGGTGTGCGGAGGAAGGGAAGAGAATCTTTGCTGCTTAAGTCTGGGTTAAAAGCCATAGCTGCATGATGCTTTGCACAAGGTCACACAGCAAGTCAGTGGCAAAGGCAAGAATAAAACCCAGAATCCCAGCCCAGTACACTGTTCTGTAGACCCCATCAACTTAGCAACAGAACTCACGTCCCTCGGTCTAATTAATCTACTCAGCAATGCAGTGAGTAACTTAAGTGCAAGCAAAAACAAATGCCAAGAGAAGTGACAAAGTCTACTGTGGTTTGGGCTATTTACTTCACTTAGGAGAAGGTGCTTTCCTGAAGGAATCTACAACAGGAGGTGTTTTGTGCCTTCGCTTTATCTCGTCTGTCTGCCAATCTCTTTGATGAGCTGTTTAAGGTGTGCCCGGTATAACAGAAAGATAGCAAGTGGAAAAGAAACAGGTGAAAATAAATTTCTACCTTTATTTTAAACTGCATGAATTGAGTATTAAAAAAAAAACAACTTGGCCACAAGTAGGTTACATAACTTAAGCCAGTCTAAAATTATGTGCCAGCAATTTACATGAGTTTTATGTAACTGTTTATACTGCTGTTTATTTAAAAATTACTACTTATCTTGGCGACCGCAGCAACACATCATGCATTTGCTAGCTCTGGAATACAGGGCACCTTCATTAAAACACATAGTCACCAATATATTAAACACACAAAAAACCCCTGCTCTGACATAACATGAAGTGTCAGATGGAAAGCCGCAACAGCGAAGACATTCAGCGTTCACGACAAAGCCGGCTTTGGGGTGTTCGGAACAGGACTGGAACATGCTCCATCCTTAATTCACCCAACAGCTTTCAGGTCCTTTACAGCACAGTTGGTGCAGGCTACAAGACCAGCTCTTGTTCCTGGGCTCTTACAAAGGACCCTCTTCATCTTCAGATTTTTCTACTTAAGCATTTTTATGCCCGACTTTTAAAGCGCTGGGGTTAGCTAGCCTTTTGTTCTGTCTTAAAGTCCCAAGGACTTTAGAGTTACACAAATGGTTGATATTTTTCGGTTACTACCAGAACAATCTCTCCTAGTGCTCCCTCTCAGAAAGTAGGTAAAGACCTAGAAAAACCTTCATGATGGGTTGCTCATGCACAAAGTTACGTAATTTTTAGATCCAGGTTAATCACAAGAGTGAGAACAGGGATGCGTAGCTTTGTATTGGTACCAGAAAGAGCTCCAGATGTCCCACATAGCCTGAAAGTGTGAGCAATGCTGCCCTAGTAAATGTAATATAGGTCACAGGAATTTGTCCCTTGTTTTGGGGCCTGCTGAGTGAACAAGGTGCTCTACCTCTCCTTGCCTTCATTTTCCCACCTATAAAATAGGGGCACTGGTATTCACATCCTTCTGAAAGGTTTAAAACCTGATGAATTAGTATAGTCGCGTATTATGTATTATTTTTAGACAACCGCGATGGTAGAAAGCTGAAATCTGGCAATGTATGACAGGAGATCTAAACTTAATAAGTTATAAATGACTTAGCTTGATTTGCATTTCTTCAAAACGGTATCATGTCATCCTCTTCTGACTTGTAGCAGCAAAATGACGGGGAAAAAAGTTTGTTAAAATCAGAAGCAAAAAATTCCAAAATTTGTTGCGAGTTTCTTCATGACAGATATCATGAGTCAGAGAATGACATTTTGTCAAAAATAGCAAAGCTTCAGTGTATCCTGTTGATATGTTTTCGGTAGTACTTTGAAACATGGGGGAAAAGAAGGCACCATTCCAACACAGCTGTTCAAAAAATATTTATTTTTCAGTTATGGAAATTTTGATTGAAAGTGGGGGGCAGGGTTTTTTTTCCTAAATGTGGGGGTTTAAAATACACATATTCTTGTTTTGTGCTGCCTAAAGTGCAAGCTCACCACCGCCCGTCCTGCAGGGCAGCGCCCTCGGTCACGCCTGGGGACTTCGGTGAAGACGCGATTTGTTGGCAGAATCTGTCTTGAGTGACACTGTCTTGCTTTACACGAACCTTTGGAAACAAAATGGTATCTGAAGTGAGTGCAAACATGTTGATAACATGTTCAGCAGTTAGAACAGGGTTTCTCCAGTTCGTCCTTCTGGAAAACAGACCACACGTCTTAAGTTTGCAGCACGTATACTCAACAATTTAATACAGTGGCGTTATAAACCCTGAAACTCTGACAGTTCAATGGTAGATATAAGCATTCTTATAATTAAGTTGTCACTAAAAACCTACAACACGGCACCATAAGTCTCTGTATTTTCATACTGATGTACATAGATAGCTTCCAAAAAAGGTAGCAGTAATTAGGTATTTAGAATCCATGGCAAAATACACTAGAAAAGTTCAAAGACAATAGGCAAAACCAATATCCTTTTCATTTCAGCAAGCACAAAAACGTTGTAGAACATGCTGTGCATTCACAAACTGCAGTCAGAGAAAAGGAGCAATTAGGAGAGAAAGGAAAAATGAGTTGTGCTATTGATACTCGGCTATTTTAGAAAAATGTGTTGGCAGTTAAATGTTGTATATACTGAACGAGAAATTCTGTGAAGTCTTCTTTTAATGTGAAAATACCAGTATAGCACAGCCAAAAGATGAAAAATCCACATGCTGAAATTAAAATATCTATACCTTCTGATATCTTCTAAATTGTTGACTCCCATACTACATGCAAACAAAGTATCTACAAACTGTTTTGTGAACCTAAAAGGGAAAGTTTGGGGTTGAATTCTTTACTTTGGTGTAAATCCAGAAAATTGATGGGATTTTCCCATGTCTACAGTGGAGTAATTTAAGAGATTCATTTGATTATGGTTTTGATAGGTTTTCATGCAAGTTTGAGTCTGAAGGTACAAGTTATTAAATTCCAGAGATATGACCCTGGGATTAACCTTAACTATAATCATGGTACCTGTCATTACTAAAGTATAATTTAAGGAAAAGAGGCTGGTTTCCTACCTGCAGCCGTCAGTTCCCTACTTACATATATCCTTTTTTTTCATGGTTTTTCGTGGTCTGCTGGATACTACTGTACATGGATGTTAATTTTTGCAAGTACTGAGAAAGAGCAGTGACAGCAGGACGTTTAATTTCATAACCCCTTAAGCAGGAATATGAGGCACCGGTACAAAATGATGGGAGGACTTGAGTGAAGGTACCGTTGTAACCGAGGCTGCAGGACAGGTTGGGAAGGATGTGTCAGCTCAGCACCACTTAATTCACTTCCAAAGTGGACACGACTTAATAGGTCCTTGTGGAGCTCTGTAATTTCAGTGACCACAGCAGAATTAGGCTTGGACAAGGGAGCCAGAACCCACTGAAACCAATGAGGAGACTCTAGTGAGTGTCGCAGCTCGTCCAAGGAGGATATTTCTACACAAATCAGCCAGGGTGATGAGAGTTTTGTGGACCAGCAGAGCCAAAAGGACTCTCTGCCCATGCCTACCCATGCAGATCCCTTTGTAAACCAGTGCTTTTTGGTGGTTTGGACGCACCAACTGCCAAATGGCATTAGCAGGTCCAAATCCTCTACCGACTCTTTTGCACTACTTCTCTTCCTTTAAAAGGAAATTGTTTAAATGAGGGCAAATGTTGACTGAATGTCATTTGTATTGCAGTGTATTTTTAAGCATTCCTCCCTGCAAATATTTTCAGCAATATTTTCCTTTTCTCTTTCATACACAGAGATGCAATTTAAATATTGTGTGAAATTTTGCTAAACATTATTGTTAAACATGACTTTTAGTATTCACATGGAATGTGAAACTTCTAGAAGAAAACTTAACCTGTGAGTGATTCAAGTACTTCGATTTCTTCGCTTGGACTGGTATCTGATTTGATTTTCTCCTGCTATTTGTTTCTTAGTGGAATGGAGCTCTTCAGAAGACTTTTCTCCTTTGCTTGGTGAAATAATTATGGATAATCTTCAGTCTTTGAGGTGCACCATCACAGGTCTCAGAACAGTAAGTGCCAAATGACTCGTTTAGATCTTGATGTTCTGTGCCGCCGCAGTGATGCACAGACACTGACAATTTGGATCCATGACTGTTGGGAATAGCTGTAGAGTGCCTTTCTTCTAGCAACAAGTTCCAGTCATTGAACATAATACGTCTGGTATCCATAATCTGAATATCACAAAGGAATAGACAGACAGCATGGCTTGTTTCAGAAGTTGTAAAGCTGAGGGGAGATCAGGAAAGATGGGAGTGAAAGCTGCTGTTTTCTGGATCACAGGCTAAAATAACAGTTCTTTCTCTTCTACTTCTTCCAGGAACACCACACGTTGATGGCAATCATTTTCATTTTTGTTATTTGTTTTTATATAAATATTTTACAGTGGTAAGAACTGGGTCAGCAATGGAGAAAATTGATGAATATTCATACGGGTTCTTAAGCAGAATAATTCTGACCATGTGTCTGAAAGTCTTTTCTCTACATGTTGTTCAGGGCCATTTGTGCAAACGAATTTTGATTCACAAAATACTTGATGAAAATAAAGCTTGCTCAAAATATATCTATTTCCACCAGAAACATCATCAGAGGAGCCTAATCCAGCATCCATGGAGCTGGAGCCTCCCCAGAGAATTCACTGGATTAGACCTACAGAGTTAGAGTAGGGGGAGCTCTGCATGTGACCATTGGCCTGTGCCCCAAAGCACAGGCTCTCAAAATGAGAGAATTAACTTTAAAGATCAAGCAATGGGCACAATATAAAACCCTCTACGTAGAATAGAAAAAAATATATGGATTTTTCTAGCATTTATCTGAAGAAATCTTTGATTTGAAACACACTGTCTTCCAGGGAGCTGAGCCACAATCTGCATTTGCTGTTTCTCATTTTCTAACAGCGAAACAGAGTCACTATTCCCAAGTTAAAACCAAGCAAGCTTGCACAGTCACTTCCATAGGCACATATTGAGAACAGTGCTTACTGTATGTTTGTCTATACTCTCCAAAGACCATAACTCCAGTTGTTTCCATTTGCAGGGCCAGAGGTATTATGTCCATGTTTCAGCATACAACATGAGAGGATGGGGACCTCCGCGCAAATCTACTCCTGCATATGCTTCTCCTTCAAGTAGGTTGAGTTTGTCTACCCTCCTAGTTTGATTAGTGATGTTGCTTTGTAAGAATTTCTCCACCTTCAAAGAACAGAAAAAGACAAACGTTCTGGAGTTCATGATTTAATTGCCATGTCATCTAGGAGCGAAATAAATAAATACAACTCAAATATCCTTCCAATCCCCCAAAATAAGCAAAATAATCATATATGTATATTTGTTTGTCTAAGCTTTTATTCTTCTCCAGTCCTCTGACAGAATGCTGTCATCTAGTCACTAACACTTAAGAAAAATGAGAAATATTTTGACCTTCATTTCTCTTAATAGAGTTCTGCTATATGGAACCTCATTTATTAGTATGTGAATGGATCCAAACCTGAATCCGTACTGCTGGAACCAAAACACATGTATCAGATGTAATTTTGTATTCTGCCTTGTAGCATTATAGATCCCATTCATTGGACCATTCTTATAGCATCCTGTAAGTAAAATATGGCAGTGTGGACATGCATGTTGATAGCGTCTAGTCCATAAGCAGTACAATATATGAAACATGTCCAAAAGCCTTCCTTCCTTTTCAAATCTGTGACAGGTTTTCTCAGACTCCATTAGGACAATGATTTTTCATTTGTAATTTTTAATCTATTATAATCACATTGTATTGTTACTTGCTTTTGCAGACTTGGTGCTCAATGCCAAACCAGCTCAGCATATTACGGCTTCCCTTGTATTGATTAATGCAGTAAAGTGGGACTTGCCATTTTATTGCACTAGCACTTGTTTTTGTTAGGCTAATGTAACAATTTAATAACCTTGCATGCTAATGTGAGAAAATAAAGCAAGCTGTACCTATTCTCAGTAGTCATAATAGAGAGGGTTGGATAAATGAGGCTCTTGCAGTACCATTGTCCTGTTTCGCTTCAATTTTGCTCTTGTTTACCCCAGAATAAAGGCAGAAATAGCCTAAAGAAATACTCTGTTTGAGAACAAAAAAAGTGCTACAATCGTGGGTCAAAATTCTGCTCTTGACTATGTGGATAACTCACTATTATGGAGTTGTTTTGAATAACTTAGTGACATGCAATTGCCTTGACTATATCCAGGTACAACTACACGGGATTTGGCTCCACAAACCAAAAATTGACATCGGCTAAGAAACAGACTCTTTCACAGTAGCTGTTAGTTATTCAGCTAAATATCCCCACAGACCAGGGCACCCCAGCAGGACAGCTGGCATTTAAGACCGTAGCTTTGTGGGATACGACCTTCTGCTTTGAGCATATTGCATTGTCTTTCCTGTCTATTCCTTCTCCACTGTCATTAACCTTCTGAAATCTGACAGTATGTTCCAGTTCCAAGGCTTTCATATACAAGGGAAGTTTTTCTGCAGATTTCGCTGTATCTACACAAAAACTATGAAGAGAAGTTCGTTTCCCATGTTTAGTGTCTCAGGGATTCTGGGCTTTAGAGCAGCAGAAAGTCCCTGACTTGCTGTCCTCAGGGCCATGTTGTCACGTCCAGCTGCTCAGAGCTGCTGAAGTGCCTGCAACAGCCATGGTGGGTGTTTCTCTGAAAGCAGCCAAGGTAACAAGGTCTTTTGGGTTTCTATGTAGGAGGGCAGGAGCGTCACTTGATGTATATAGGATTTTTTGGTGAGTTTATGGCAAAAAGAAATGTTTCTTCATGGCTATATATGTATGTTTTCCTTGTTGGTGGACACAGAGGCTTTAGGCTGACTCAGCTCACTGTATTTGGATAGCTGGCAAGAATGTGGTGTTTTCATTAAGTATCCTTAGTGACATGTGCTTAAGCTTTAAAGCAAGTGATACCACCAGGGCCTAAATGTAAATTCTTCCAATTAAAAAAATTAGCTTGAGAGACAAGATGCTATTTACTGCTACAGTTACTGGGGGCAGAGCTGCTTCATCCACATGACTGTCTTCACCCCTGTTTTTGAAAACTAGCAGATTTGTGCTTAGCAAGAAGGCAGTAACCTGAAATTACACCAGTGTTGCATAACAAAATATGGCCCTAAGCTAAAAATTAAATGTGAACACATTAATACTCTACAAAGTTGTCTGTAATGGCAGCCAGAAAAATATGCGAGGGAAATGAAAGCTTCAGGGCTTCATCCTGATCCATTCCAATCCCAGAGCATCAAAAGTTAAGAGACAACCTTGGAGATGTATCCGTGTAGCATGACAGTGAGTACTTGCCACTGTCCTCCTGTTCCCCCCCAATAGCAGCAGCCTGGAAACTGGTGGCCAGTGTTGTGCAGCTGGTCTGTGAAACCATAGTAGGTAGGAGCATTTCTGGGCTTATTCATTTGCATGTGAGCGATGAACAATGAGGGAAGCTGGTCTGGTTTCCATGTCATTTTTAAGGTAGTCAGCAATCTGGAGGCTCAGAAAGTTTGGAAACCACTGGGACAGAGAAATAAGGTTGTTCCAAACACTACCAGTTTGATGCCATCAAAGCACTTTGGGATTGGTGAGTTCCAGTTGATTCCTCTTGGCTGCTCACGGGAGGTCGAGGAACGGGCCTCCCCACACAGAGCTGTCAATGCAGCTGGTCCTTGATCTCCACAGTAACACACAACATGCAGCACAGCCACTCTGCAGCTGTTACCACTGCCCACGGGCTATCAGGATAGCAAATGTCTTCTCTTTCCGCCCTTTCATGGGGCTTACTGTAGCTGCTATACTAAATGACAACAAATACATATTTCTATCCCTGGCATAATGAGCCCCTTGGAAGGAATCCCTCACTCCAAACTTGCACGAGAAACCAGATCTGTATAGGTAGTGAGTGAGCGAACTGTTTGTTGGTGACTGTGAACATGTACATGGCCTATATGCCAGCAAGATGGAAGGACATCTCCCTTGCAGACAGATCTCTTAATACCTTGGTCCATCATTAGAGTCAGGAAACTGGTGCAATACTTTTTTCTCATCATAATGAAAGTAGCCAAGTCTGGAATTAAAAAGCTCCTCTCTGATACACACGCTTTCATCCTCCTGTTTGTGATGAGATTGTCTGGTTTTTTTAAAACCAACATTGAGATTGTAGCTAGCAGCAAATGAGTGAAAACAAAGTCTTTTGTAGGTTGAGGTTACGTGGGACAGAAAGCGCAGCTTCTTGCCTCACTAGCGCAGTGCTGAGCAGAGCGGAGGCTCCGGGGCAGGAGCTGCCGGCAGTTGTTTGGCCTCTGCTGGGAGCAGATTTTCAAAAGCAATTTTACTCTGAGTGTGTTTCTGTGACTACAGAGCTAGCTCTGGTTGTAGGAAGATGTTCATCCTCTGCTTCGCATTCAGTTTCCTGCATGACCATCGAAGAGTCATTCAGGCTCCTGGTGTCTCAACAAAACGCAGAAGGAGCAGGAGGGTGATCTTAGCGCAGTACCGAGAGTGTGGGCACGATGCAGGCTGAGTGCAGCTCTGACACTGCAGTAACAGAGGCCGTTTGTGTACGGAAGAGAAATAGCCATTGTCTAGTCAATCCCTACAGGAGATGATTGTAAGCACTTTGTTAATAATCATTATGATTAATTACCTAGCTGGCACAAGGCAAAGGAAACTTATTGTACAACAACAGCAGACTTTAAAAAACCTGCCATTTTACCCTGCATGCCCAGATGTAAAATTCCTCTAAAGCCAAGAAATATCAGAGGCCAGAAAATATTTTAAAACCTTCTCCTGCTCCTTTGTGTTTCATTTCTGTTTATTTCCTTTGTTCAATAGACTGGAAAGACTGCAGCGGAAGAGAAGCTCGGCACAGGGGACACACTGAGGCCCTGGAACGTCTCCTTCAGCAGGTCCGAGCAGCTCATCAGCATTATAATTGCAGAGGTAAGGATAAATATCTCTGTGGTAGGGCACCAGCTGAAGCCTCTGTGGCGCCTGTAATTTTAGCAGTTTTCTAACTAGGTCATACCTTCTCATTCATCAGGAAAAGAAAGATATTAATATTGGTCCATCTGGAATCACTTTAGCGCGCTATCTTGTGCTTAACCCTTGGAATTAGTTGGATGAAAACATCTGCAAGCTAGAATGCACACAAGCACAGACACACCCTTTCTCCCTCTGTACCCTACACACTTATTGATTTGTTTTTTCCTACAAATTGGATTGCACTAAAATGTTTCAAGGATCTCTCTTTTATTTTTTCATATAAAGAAATACTTGAGAGAGTTAACAACTGTTTTGGATCAAAAGAGAGGACTTGGCTGCCTCCAAATGGAAGACACTAAGTACTCTAGTGGATGTGATGCCAATCTATAATGAAAAATATTTGCGCAATGCAATGGGAAGATAAGATTGCTACATTTTCAAATAGAATGGATCAAAACTAGGAGAGAGTTCAAATCTCAGCCAGCTCTTTGCTCTTCATTCATGAGAAACAGACTGTGTCTTTAATAGCTCAAGAGCCAGGGCAACAGCTTGGCATTCTTTTAAAAGCATATATAAAAACTCCCGTTCTATACGGGTTGTTGAAAAGTACTATTTATTTTCTTAAAATAAACTTCTAACTGGAATAATGCTTCACTGCAAAGGAACTTATTTTAAACTGAAAAGTTAAACCATGAAGTTTTCATTTTTCTTCACCTACTATGACTGTTACGTCAAGCTGCATCAATTGATTTAAAATCATAGAAATACTTGGGGCTAAAGTCATCTGGGTGAAATTGAAAGATGCAGCCTTTGTTCTTTACGTGCAAATATGTCACTATCATGATGATCAGGAGTCTGCCACGAGCCATTGTAACCATAGCAACTTAAACTATTCAGCTATGTTGCCTGGAAAGGGAAAGGCGATATTGCAAGAAAATGTTGTTTCTCTAATTAAAATTCATACAAGCATTATCACTTGCAGGTGGTCTTGGTGCTGAAAATACAGATGATGTATCTATTACTTACGCAGCTTTTTCATGCTATTGAAGTCTTTCTTCCACGGTACAGTTTTTCCTTTCTGAACTTAGTGCATATCTCAGGTCTTTCAAGCCACCTTCCTCGTCAGCAGGGAATAAGTGATGGAATATCTGAGAATATTCTTAGTATAAATTGTTTTACTGACATGCCAGCCCAAAACAGAAGCTGTTATAAACATGCAGAAAATCCCTCCTTTTGAGAATCTGACACCAGTGTTTGCTTCTTATAAAATTCCACTGCTCCAGAAATTAACCCCAGTCTCAAAACAAAGCACAGACAACTCTGTTGATTTCCTAACTCCTTAATAAATAAAAACAATCTAGCAAATCTGTTTAGCTCAGAACATTTTCTTGCATGTCTGAAAGAGGATGTACTAGCTTACATGTGGCAGTACTACACTGTGGAGTCAGCCTGAGCAACACCCTTGCCTCCAACCAAATAAAAAGCTCATAATTGCTTGTAATTCTAGCATTACATAGTAGTATATTTTGGATAAATCAAGATTGTAACATAATAGGAGAGCCTTTGGAAGTTGCCTTAAAAATGTGACTGATGTTAATCCCTTGCATTTCAGTAATTTGGTAAAGAAGGAAGACAAAGAGTTTGCAGAAAGAGTAAGAATCATGACATCACTTTGAGTCTGAAATTTGATTCTGGTATTTATCAGCCTCAGTGAAATCTGAGCAGTTTGATCAAAGATCTGAGATAGGGAACTGTATATGACTGAAAAGCCCAAATAATGGCTTTCACTTCATATAACACAGAGGGCTGAGCTAGATTCTTAATTAATGTAAATTAGCGTGATTCAGCTGCCACGGACCGCAGTCAGCATGGATATGCTGTTATGCATCGGCTGAGGACCTGCCCAGGCATTTATCCGTTCTTTACCATGCTTCTCTTTACCGCACTTTCTGACATTTAATATTGTAACCTCTGTTTTCCTCATTTGTTTTAGAGATGTAGTAAACAGCTGAACATTGTTTGTAGAGTATCCTTGAATCTACTTACAACAACTGGTTTGCTGTGTTGTATAGATGAGAATGGAGCTCTGTGTGAATTAAAGCCATGGGAGCACAGAGCCAGGACCCAAAGCTGGGCTCTTGGCACCCTGGCTTTTCACCAAGGGATACCCCACTCGTGCTGATCAGACTGAGTGAAGGAGAGCGGGGGAGGAGTGCAGGGAGGTGGAAAAAAAACGACCAAAATCAATTGAAAAAGTTTGAGGTTACTTGGATGACACAGGCAAAAGCGTAAGAATACAGAGAGGCTGGGAGAGCACGGCCGTGCACTAGCGCTCTGTGATCTGGGAGGGTGAAATTGCCCAGATTCCACCCAGATCTCCTGCCCAAGTCTGTTCATTCAGGCTCCACGCTGCAGCCTGCCTTTTGCCCTATGCTTTGCATTTCGGGGGCTGGAGAAAAGCTTACAAAAATACCAGGAAGAATACATTGGAATGTACAGTGAGTTTAAGAGCTTTTGGAATTAGATCAGCTGTTGCTTTTGAACCTGCTCTGTGATATGATGAAATGTCCTAGGGAATTACTTAGGAAGCTTTGCTTTCATATGTTTAATCTTCTGGAAAACCCTGATGATTACAAACAACAGTCACCCATTTGTCTTCATAATATCATGCTACAGACTATCATAACTGAGTTACTACAATTGTATGTCCTGGCAATACTTCAAATGTATTTTCTAAGTATTTTTTTCTTGTAGATCATTCTTTCTAAACAATTCTGAGTGGATTAAGTAATTGTGTGATGCTTCATTAAGAAAGGAACCCAACTCTTCAGTGAAATGCTTACCAGATATTTTCTTTCTGAAATTTGGTTGAACTGTGTTTTACTAGACCAGTCAGATGTAAAATAAAAATGTTCTAATTGTAATTTGATTCACAAGCAGAGCGCATAGTTTTATCGCATTTAACAAAGAGAAGGATCTCTGATTCCATAGGGCATTTAAAATGTTTGGATTATAATTATTCGTGAGAATATACAAGAGCAGGCTTGAGAACCAAGCCATGAACAGAAGTTCAGGTAGGTTTCTATTACAGTTTCAGCTGCTGAGCTTGGCTTTGTAACGCAAAATATACCACTCAATAATATGTCTGTCATGCCAGTAGCTTCTTCATGAAACACAGTATTTTCTTTTGAAAGACATGGCACCTTGCGGTGAGGCAATACAGAACCTATCACGGTCTCAAGCTATTAAGGTGTCCGGCCACTATGTACGTCTTTAACTTCTGGCTGGAATTATGTCTCCATTATCCCAGTGTCAGTTGTCTGCAGTGCTAAAAATGTGCAGCTTTAAACTGAATTTGAATTTGTCTGGAAGTTTCCAGCTATCTGATGTGTTTCCACAAGTTTACACAGTTAGTGAAAGCTCTAATCCCCATTTTGTGTCCTCCGCTAGGATTTCAGGCTGATCTAGCTCATCTTGTGCTCATTTGCTTCCTTACGCAGGGTCACCCTAAACGATATTTAGCTGTTCCATGGGCTCTCTGATTTGCGGGGCTAGGATTTCAGATAATTTTACACTGAGGTAATTCCATTTACATCACATCTGCCCCACTTGAGGAGAGGCACCCGCTTGTCTAGTGATAGGACAAAGAATTCCAGATGATCTTCCTCCCCAGAGCAATAGCCCGGCATAGCAGGCATTCCTGCAGAGCAGAGCGCCCAGATGCACGCTGGCAGCCTGAGTATGCAACTTGGTTCTTCTTCCACAACTGACTTATGTTGCTCGTAAGTATCTGTTGCATTTCAGTAAACTGGGAAAAAAAAACCCAAACCACATACATCCTACCTGAGAAGAGAAAATCTGATAAAGTTGTAAATATACATTTGTAGTTAATTGCCTGTTTCAGCCCAGGTCTCAATGCTTCTCACTGAAGTCTAATCACTGGAAACTCTCTGATCTTGGCCACTAGTTGTTCACAGCTCTATTGCTACATCATTTATTAATATAAACTTCTTTTGTTGTTACTGGTGCTTTTCTAAAAAGGTTACTCTATGATATTTATTAGTTAATTAAATAACAGACAAAGTTCCATTTCCTGTAGATCCAAATTATCCTCTAATATCAGTTCCGTGTTTTTTGGCTTCTAGACACACTATACTGTAAAACAAAAGCAAATAGCAATGTAGGAGAGTTTACAGTCTCCATCTAGTTTTATGTTATTTCTTTTGCAGTTGGCTTCTGCAAAGCCGTGGACTAAACCCAAACCACTGAATAGCCCAATAACATACATTTCACTCTTAATGTGTCCTCTTATTTTAATGCTGCAGTCTCTGGGTGTTTTATACAGAATTACTTTGCTTTGCCTCCAGCAATTTCCTCTTCCATTCGCTCCATCCTTAATATAGAAGAAAATAAAAGTTGCATAATTAGAAAGAAATTTGTATTCCTAAATTGGTCTTAACCTTGGAGGAAGGAAAGAGTAAGACAGGAGTTTTCATATAGCATTTGGTTTACATTGCTGTGATATACTGAAAAAAGTTTGTAGTAAAACAAAAATTATCTGAGGAGATATGGATAGAAAAACAAATCCATTTTTTCAAAGGAAAACAAAGATCAGTTGCATCAAAGGAGCGGTGATGGATTTGGGTGAGTCTGTTAAAACTAAACTGAACAGCACATTGGAGAATATGCCATGGAGAAGAAGTTTGCACTGGAAAGACAATGGATTTGATGATCTAATAAGTCTCATACATCTGAATTGTATAATTTCACCCCTAGTAGAACCTTGTTCTCTTTGTACTTGCTGTTCAGCAGAGTGGTAATTATTGCTAACAATGTGTCTTCTTTCCGTGGTTTTCAATGTGCAAATTACGGTGCAAATTTATTCATCATTTAAAAATATGTTGAGCACTTCTACAGATGGGGTTTTGACAAGAGCAAATTTAGATGTTCTTCAAATGTTCAAACTTAGAACTCACTAGGGAGACACAGATAGACACCTCCTATTTTGCATTGGAGGTAAGTGGAAAAAATGTTACTCTGGAAACACCTAAGCAGACTGATTAACAGCTTTCAGCACATAGTTCTTCATGAGTCATTTTTTCCCCTCTGGAGAAGGGTGTCCCTCAAACTGTTTCACACTTCAGTCTGGATGGATATCCGTGCTTCATCTAAATAAACAGTCAGATCCTGGAAAACAGATCCTTTCATAGTTACATTTTTCTTTTTGTCTTTTTTTTCCAGATCACAGTAGATATCTGAATAATTTTTTTTTAATTAAATGTTTCTGCTGTTTCTCTTAAGAACATAATTAAACAGGAGGAACACTGCACAAGACAATGCAAAGAAAAAAAAACAAACCCAAAAGAACAACCACCAAGCAGTTTTAAGCACCCGTTCCTTTTAAATGCCATATGTGGACAACACCAACTGACAAAACTAAAATCATTTTACAATCCTGCACGTTCCCGACTGCCATCTGTTGGCATAGGCTCTGAAACCTGCCCCAGGTACGCGTGGACACAGCTGTTCCACACAGCACCGGCTTTCAGGTCCCACGGGGAGATTTTTCTTTGGCTTACAAGGAAACTCAGGCCTCGCATGAGAGAAGGAAAGACATTAAGTCAAATTCATGACAGTGAGAAACAATACAATGCATAAAAATGTAACCGCATTTTTTAGAGTATTGGGCAAATATTTGAATGTATACAATTCTTCTTGTGGGAGAGCTGGTCCAGAGATCCTTGCAGGCACACAGACCATCGCAGGTTTGTCGTGAAGTGAACAAATGAGTTAAACACCTCTCCCTTGGATTCCAGATTACTAGGGAGCAAATGTAACTGTGAAAGCCCTGAAGTAGTACAGGTGAGTGGAAATTGTTGTGATGGGGAAAAAAAAACCCAAACAAAAGCAGATGCATTGAAAGTGATATAAAGACGAGGGTCAATCTAGTTGTTTCCTTAAAGCTTTTACTTTGCTTAGACTGGTGATGCTGTGATGTTAGTGATTGCCAGGGCACCACTCATTCAGTTCTTAGGAGCTTAAGCTATATATGGACAGAAACTGAGGAATTACAACACCCTAAAATGTTGACTGATGGTTCAATTCTGTCCTTGGGTTTTTGAGACAACTTGCAAAGTTCGTATCCATTCTGAGCATTAAGAGTACCTGGTGCTGGTTCAAGCTATGCTTTGCCTAGGAGCAAAACATTTTTACCAAGGCTGATTTTGCTGCAGGTAAGGAAATTATTTACTGTTGCGTCTCACTAAGATAAAGCAAATATAAGCAAAATGTTGCATTTGAGCATGTTTTCAAATGTTGTCTTTTGAAAGGAATATATTGGGCACTGACTGAAATTTAGCATTGTAGTTCAAAAGACAGAAGTTCTTTATGAGATACTAACTGAAATTTAACTGCTGGGTTTGGTTTGTTTTTTCTTTTCCGTTTTAGAAAGTTCTAAATTACAGAATGCTGGTCGCAAGCAATCAGTTTCCAGAAGCTTGAAGCACCTTTTCCATTCATCAAATAAGTTTGTGAAGACTCTGAAACGGTTTGTCATCCATTTTATCTCCCAAACACTGAGTTTTAGCCAGCAGTTGTTGTTCTTTTGTAACAGTGAAAAGCACCTTAAAAATATATGTGAAGATTCCACAACCAATGAAACAGCAATCAACCAGAATAACCTGATAAAATTGCTTACATGTAAGACTGGTGCAGCTGATAGGAAGATAATGCTCCAGTTCCAAATGAAATCAATAGAATCTTTTCATTGTTACTGTTGGATATGGGTTTGAATTGTAAGAGTGAATATTCTGTGCAAACACAAAGTGCAGTTCCTGAGGTACTTTGGAAGTACGGCCTCTGTTGCTGCTCAATAACGAAACCATGGTATTTATTTCATTCACAATATAAAATGCAGGGCTCAAATAACATGTTTTAATAGTCCACTGGCAACAAGTAACACACTGAGAATTCTCTAACATCTTGAGCTATGTTTGCAACCCAGTGTGGTCCAAACAACCCTCAGCCTTGATAATTTGCTTTAGCAAATGGAAGTTGCTTTTGCTGGATTGTTTCTTCTTTCCTTGCCAGGAGTGTTCAGTTTGCTTTTTCTTCTTTGTATTTTGATAAGAGTTTGATTCTTTCAGAAGAGCTCTCCAGAGTCTTTAAATTCCCCAAGGCAACTACTTAACGTATGTAACTAATTGCAAGGGTAAATATTGAAGGGAATGATCTCTATAAACAGTTCTGCAGATATGCTGGCCAAATTACACTCAATTACACTAACGTAAATCCATAACAACCCGCTTGATTTCAACTGAGTTACTTCAGATTTACTCTGAAGTAAATGAGGGCAGAACTAAGCCCATTAATGATAAAAAGTTTTGTAAAATTTCTGATTACTAAAGGGCATAAAGCCTCCATTGTGTACCCTTTGCTCTGGCAATGTTCTTACTAAAACTGATGTCAGTGGCTTGCACAGATTCATAATTTCTTAGATTCCCCTAGTCTCATATCATCTAAAGTGATAAGTTCCCCAAATGTTTTTCAGAATTCACTGTCTGAAGTTGTGTGATCTATATAACACAGAAGTTAATTCCAGATGATTTGATTTGTCTCCTCTGAACTTAACATCTATGATTCTTAGACTAAAATTTAGCCTGGATGTGAATAGACATGAAAGATGTTTGACAATGTTTCCTTCTTCCTTTAGGGGACTCTACTTATCTGTTATATTTTTTTACAAAGACAATTTACTAGTAACCAACGAAGATCAAATCCCAATTGTGGAAATTGATGACTCTCACAGTAGTTCAGTTATGCAGGACTTCCTGTGGTTCACAAAGGTAACGGGAGCCTAATTTAATATATTGCTTCTACTAATTTGTTGCTAGCAATGCATAGGCCTTAACTCGTTATTCTGAATATGTGAAATGACGTCATTAAATCTAAATGATGAAGGGCTTTACCTTCACCCATGCTAAAATGCAATTTTCACAAACCATTTCTATGGGTTAAATTCTGACTGGGTCACTGACAGTGCCACAATTAGGTCTTTTAAATATATGATCCTACATAGATGATGGCTACTTGGGTACATAGAGGTTTTATGAATGTTTAGAGGAAGAGCCTAAAGAAGTAACTAGAAGTTTTAAAGTGGGTGTAATGGCTATGTCATCATTCAAGATATCTTCACACTATTTTTTATACCTTGAAGAAGAGTAAATCAATTTTACACAGTAGTCCAAACAACAATTGAGATAGGTGCATTATGTTTACAGAACAACTTCTGTGTCTAATTCAACATCTGTTTCATGTTTATCTAGGCATCATTGCCATCCACAGAAACTCAAAATTAGCAATATCTACTGATTTCTCCAAGTCCAAAATGTTTCTAGTTTCATTTTGGCTTTTGTAAATGCTGCGAATAAAACCTGATTGAACTAGATATATTTTTGCAGTTGTCTTGCATGTGGGATGATATCAGATGGCTGAGGCAGAATATGTCTGTATCTGCATCCTCATCAACAGCGCTTCAAGCCAGGCAAAAGATGCTTTCAGCAGCAGCACAGCTCCAGGTTGGTTGCATTGCATATTTCTAGCTATTAACTTAGTGACTTTCTGATCCCTAAGGGACAGTGCTGCCAGCTGTCCTGTGCTTCACCGCTCCCCACTGGCCGGTTCTTTGGAGCAGCGTTATCATCTACAATAAAATGAGCCACTGAGCCTCTCTTGCCAGCTGGAAGGAAGGAGTTACATTAAAACTAAAGAGCAGGAAAAAGAAAAGAAAGAAAATACAGTGGTAGACGAAGAAACAAACAGATGTGAGCCAGTAAATAATGACCACAGATAAGCCTGTGGGTTTGCAGATTGGGAATTCAAGAGTTATAAGCCTAATATTTGCTGCTCAAAAGCCTCTTAGAAGGCCCATTCATTATTCATTATTAATATATTAATGAAGCATTCAAACTCTCGGTAAGATTTATCACTGTCTTGTGTGATATGGGAACCTGCAGCAGTAGGTAGCTTCATAGACAAGGCCAAGTAGGCTGCTGAAGTTGCCAAAATGGTTCTCGTGGTTCCCCCGTGGCTTACAGACTGCTCAGGTACAGCTCCCAGGGCAGAACCACACTGACAAACAGGTGGATTGTCAGCGGGGAAATAAAACTGAATCTTTCATTAAGTTCTTCATTGAGCTGCCAACATGTTTAAGGTGAAATGTACCTTTGTGCAGAGAACCAGTCAGAGACCTATGTAGACCTTTAAAAACAGGGACTGAGAGAGATCTGGTGCTGCACAGACCTTGTGCTGACCCCTCAGCACAGCAGCACTATGGGCACCGTCCATACCGTGTTCATAAGGCCCAACAGAGCCTCTCAGGATGGTTCTGTTCCAACCTGTGCTACAGATACAACCTGAGTGGTTCTGAACTGAATCCTTTTGTTTGAATGAAGTCACCAAAGCTTCCCGGAAAAATCTATGGTACAGTAATGGAATTAACGAAGATCTTCATATTGCTTGGCTCATGTTTAGCCATACGGCCATCCCTCTTGTTATTGCCAGTCAATGCAATAAGCTGGGTTTTACAGCAGCTATGAGAGCCAGATATTTTGACGCCATTATTAAGAATATCCGCGTGGGGTTTGTTTTACGTGTTTTGGCAAAGCACGCGGTACAGCAGAGTAGCCTTCCTGGACAACCACCTGTCTCGACTGTTTTCCCCAAAGTATCCCGAAATATATAGAATGCCAGCCTGCCGTACCTTTATTGGAGGACCACCTGTGCTTAGCAGCAGCTGCTCGTCAGTCCTTTGAGTTGTTTTAACTGTATCTGCTGAATGTTCTCTCTGGTGCAGTTAGCTCAGCTTAGGTAGCACGTATTCCTTTGCTTAGCCCAGGTTCATTCTCCCTGTGCAGATCGCCTTTAGCAGAGCATTGCTAGCATGCACAGATTGCACCTCGAGATAACCAAGACTCCTAGTACATCGTGTTATTATTTGCTACCAGAGATGTTAAGAGCAGAGTTTGAAGCACAGAGATACCGCAAATGTGTCCATGTGGTATATTGCTCTGTTGAATTTCTGGCAAATTTGTTGTCATTAATGTTTGTTCTGTTGGCTCGGTCCCCTGCTGAACACAGGGAGTGTCACCGATCTGCCAACCTCTAACGGTGTGTGGCCTAATGGGATCCACCAATGGAAGGATCTCAATAAAGTTTATACGGTTGAATACATTTTATTGAGGCAGTTAATAGACTGACTCCGCAGGAATTTAGGACAGAATGGAAAAGATCAGTGACAACACAGCTGTTCAGGGATCAGTGGATTCAGAGACAATGGGGACTCTAATTTTGCTCGTTGTTACCACTAGACAACTAAAGCAAACAAAGCACAAGTGATGGGGTGCCAAGCTAAGCAGACACAAAACTTTTTTAGTATATGAATTAGTCACACATTCATATTAGTAGGCACCCCTATTCTCTATGCTGGAATGCCGTTCAGAATATACGGTCAGTGACAGAACTGTTTGTTTTCATCCAGGCACATTCATATGTTGCAGTGATTGATACGACAACTAGATGGCTAACATCTACCTGCAACCATTTGTCCCACCTCTGAACACATGGATTAATACAAAATGTATACTCAAGACACCCTGTGTTAATCAGTTATGAAGGACAATCTCAAAAGGCAGAACAGTTAAAAAAAGAAGAGGCGAGGTGCTATATAGATACCAAGAGTGTGCCCTGCAGAGGGACACATAAAGCTAAAATAGCTCAGCTATGCCACATAAAGGGCAGTCACTCTGCTGCCTGCTTAGAGTTTATAAACAATTTCATAATACAGTTTATAAGTAAATATTGCCTGCTAAGTATGGATAAATAATTTCAGGATAATCTATCCATTTATAATGTCATTCAGTTAATGTGCAGCACTTCCCTAAACATACAATGTGCTACATTGTGAATTCAAGTTTTCATTTTAAACTACCCCCTTCTCTATCCAGCTTACTGGAGATCTCTTGAAAAGTCACGAAGTAATGAGCATATTTTAAATGTTAGGCATTTTTCTTTAAGACATCTGGGAATCTCTTCAGCGGCTGGTCACTGGACTGAGTGTGTTTGCACCTACAAGCAGATGCCTTGCTGTGTGAGGAAAGGGATTTTGACCAAAATATGTATTTTATGTGGAGCCTTTTAAAATTACTTTTCTTTAATCCTCACATATTTTCCTGGAGAGCTTTGCCTTGGTAGTTTGTTAGTTCCTGATGGTTTTCTCTAGCACATTCTTGGTATCTGAAATAAAAAGAAAAGGGTCCACATCTCTTCAAATTCTTCTGGTTTCCTTCACAAGCACACTCCAGTTTAGCCCCAGAGTTATTTACATTCAACACAGATATGAGGGCCTCTTGCTTTTGTTGCTGAAAATAATCTGAATAATTTTAAAACAGAGAACAGAAAATTGAGATTGCAGTTAATGAGCCTAACAGAAAACTTTTGAAGTGTCCATTATGAATCACTTGGGGATAGAGGAAGAATTTTGTATCATCTCTGACATTTGGTTATGGGGAGGTTAAGATAAGTACCTGGCTCTTCAGTAAGTTCAAATCAGAAGGGTTTCACTGATACCAAAGGAATCACCACTAGACCAATACTGAGTGCTTTTGAAAACTGCATCCTTTCTCTTTACATGACACGGCAAAGAGAGGAAGTTCTGTTCAGATAAGTGAATTACTTTGCAGTGTTTCCTTTTGCAAAGGCATTGGGTCATAATAGTGTTTCTGATGTTCTCCATTAGACATTGGACTGAACACTGCTGGACAAAATACATCGGAGTATCCACAGCACAACCTACGGAAAAGCTTTTATTTTTGCCACTAAATGATACGACTGTAGTGCAAAAGTTTGAGAAACACTGTGTGTTTAGTTTTTATTGCAGTCAATAGGACTGATATCAGTGAGCACAAAGTTAAGTTTCAAAAAATACCACTCTCCTGATATGCGATAAATAACTTTAATTTTATAACTTGTTTGTTTTCTAGAATTTGCTGGGAACTCACAACTTAGGCAGAGTTTTTTATGAGCCAATCAAGGATCGACACGGCAATATGCTGATAGTTACTATAAGAGAAGTGGAGTCTCTTTATTCCTTTTTTAACGGCAAATGGATGCAGGTATCCAAACTACAAAGCCAGAGGAAATCCCTTTCAACTCCAGAGGAGCCAACGGCATTAGACATCTTGCTTATAACAATCCAGGTAGTGCTTTGCTTCTCTTACTGTATGTTATTTGCTTTTGTAAAGCCTGTGCCAGAGCCTGATTTTTGGAAGAGTCTCGTAGAATTTTAGGCCTTAATCCAGTGCCCAATAAAATTAATGGCAAGGCTCCCATTGAAAGCAAAGACTTATATTACTTCCAGTGGGTCTGGGATCAGATCCTTAATATGTAAAATATCCATGAGATTCTAAAGAAATTACTTCAAAGTCCTAGCAGAGAATAGTAGTTTCTATCAGTTTTGGGAAACCATGCTATAGAATTTTGTAGCAAGGGATATAAAATCTTTAAGATTCTCTGGGATGTTCTTAAGCACCTATACAGACACTTACAATTTCTACACCCCTTAGGATTTTTCCATCCAACCTTGAACACTAAATCCAGGTTTAAAACCTTACTGTTCTACTTAATAAAATTGTTCTGTGGGGTTCAAGGTCCTTTGAGCCTGGTATAGTTGCTAAAGAATTCTTTACTGACCGTAACCCTCCTTTAGTTTCTGCGTAACACACCCCTAGACTTCACAATTAGAAAAACAGCAAGGTAAGGATTGATCTTGGAAGTTGCTTTGCATAGTCAGTTAACATCACTGAGAGCCACAGGTCTGCAGCCCTTCCAGAACCAGTGTAAACTCATTACACATAGTTCACATAAAGATTAACACATTTTCTGTATATAAATAGTGGCCTATTTCTCACAAAATATCAGTTGCCAATCTCTCTAAAACTCAATTGCGTAGCTACCCAAAATGCAAGACAAATCATTGTCTTAGTCCTTTCTTTAGCACTCTCAACTAGACGACGACTGCTGTGGTTAATTTTTGAATTAGAGGCATTTTTCTTATGTAGAGACTGTGTTTTTTCATACCGGAACCTGACAGGCAATCAAAATATACATTACCAGGATTTGGGAACATTAAAAAATTTCCAAAAGACAATAAAACCTACCTGATCTATGTTAGATTTAGTGCATTAAAATGTGTTAAAGGTGTAGAAAAATGTCAATCTGGACAAAAGTTTTCTATTAGGAAACCCAAAATACAGGCCTGATCAGATTTCCACAGAGATCCTAGCGGAAAAAATGTTCCCCTAATGGTTTACACATTCCTATCTAATGCCCACCCTTTCTTGTATTACTTGTTTAATCATCGAATGGGTATTTTGTTCATGAAGTGCTTGTGAAAATGAGAGTCTAATTGCACTAGTCAGAGCCAAGCATAGCACTGGCAGATAATTTGATGGTTCCAAGAGTAAAGGCATAAGGCCAGGTGTCTTAATCCTCTCTCATTGCAGAAGCACATACTTCTCAGGATGGCAGCAGACATAATTTTTAGGGTAGTTTCAGGGGGCTGCTATACATAGCCTTAAAAATGTCTCGGCTTCAGCAAATACGCCATTATTATAAATTCCTTCTAAGCTCTATTTGTTGATAAAGATATTTGCTCAGAAAACAGAGCCGTTAATTAAATGTTGCACACCACTAACCCCCATGCTCATAGAGATCTTCCTGGTGACAGCAGGTGACACAGAACAGGTTTTCAAGAGCTGCAGGCTCTACGGGGATTTCTTTGGTGACAGTACTGGGTTATGCAGCCTCTCTCACCCCTTCCCCAGCTGGGAGCTTTTTCCCTTTTTCCCAATGCTGCTCTGCTCCATCCGTATCCGTACAGATCAACCATGAACCAGGGGATTGCTCTGGCTGAAAAACGACTGCTCCTCTTCCTGAGTTGTTTTTCAGCTGAATCAGTTCCCTGACCCAGCTCACTGCTGAAATGATCAGACAGGAGTGCAGAGGTGGGTGTTATTTAAGCTGGTTTAAATGCTACCGTTGTAGAAGATTGAAACCTCATTTTTTTAGAGCAAATTGCTGCGTGACATGGAGAGCTTAGAGAACCCGTGTATGGCTTTAAGTAAAAAGTTGTCCAAGCGCATCCAAACTACCAGAGATTATTTATATGCTTAAGCATGTGCTTAAATGCTTTGCAAATTGGGAACACTGTTGAAACAAAAAGACGGCTGTAAAAACATTTGTTGCTTTTTGATCCCAAACTCTTCCGCTTATGTGGAAAAAAAGTGAGATTTTTATGTAGGACTGTTTCCCTTAAAACAGGACATACTTTCCTATCACAAACGAAGTCAGCAACGCCTCCCTCCCGGCTTGTATCTGGGTTACCTTAAACTCTGCAGTTCTGTGGATCAAATCAAAGTGCTTGTGTTGCAGAAGTTGCCTAATGTCCTGTGTCATGTTAAAATCCGAGATAACAGCAATGTCTCCAAGTAAGTGAATATATGCACATTTACACACACATATTTAGACAGAGAACATTTGTTTTAAGTTTGAAACAACTGATCAGATTTAAACGCCATTGCAGACTGTAGGTGCGAGCAAAGCTTGGCTCCGGTGTGTACGTCACCGAGATGCGCACTGAGCTAAGAAGTGCACCTGGGTGTTTGCAGCCACCTGAAGGCCAATCTGAAACACACACAGCTGAGCCCCTTGGTTTCTAAGGATAGTATTCTGTGACCACTCAAATTCTGCACACAGATATATATTTGATATATCTTCGATATATCTGTCAGGAAGATCGTAGCCTGCAGCCCCGATTCAGCCTCCAGTGAATACAATGTCACTCTTTCAATTGATTCCCCGTGACCGTGGAGTGTCGGTGTTGGTGATTTTCCTGTATATTCTCTTGTGTAATATCTGGTTTCTCACCTAATCCGCAGCAAACATACAGGGACTGAAAACATATTCAGATAAATGCTTTCAGCCATTGAACTGTTGTGCTCTGGAAAAGCCGTTTTCCCCTTTGTCCGTTGCTTCCCTTATCTATTGGGCAAGTGCATGGATTTGTACTTCCTAGTCCTAGCCAACACAATTTATTGGCTTTTTTTCTGGAGCTTTTTAATCCCATATCACTTGAGCAACCAGCTGAAAATTTAGCACGAGGAAAAAGGAACTGAGTATCTATATGGATAAAGAGCATATCCAGAATGTAGTAGTTAATATTAACAAAAATTTTGGAAGAAGTATAAAGCCTAGTGCTTCAGAGTTTATAATAGTCTCTGACTCTTGAAGTTTAAGATCAGATCTTTATTTAGAAGCAAATTGCACCACATCTATTACTCGTCTTGTAGTGGGGCTTCCTGTACCTTTTTTTCTTGAATGTTTGATGCTGGCTGCTTTTCAAAACTCAATATTGGGCAGGGTGAATTAAGGATTTGATCCAGAAAGATGATTCCCATGTTTATCAGGTCTAGAATGGATATATGTCAAGGAAATCAGGAAGTTCTTTGGCTCCGTTGAGTACAAGACAGTCTGTCACAGAAATTAAACTTCCCGCTAATTGTCACTGTTGTCATTTCCAATGCATGCTTTTTAAAATATCGTGGTAGACAGAGAATGAAGTATGTGAAAAAGGAAACCTGCAGTGAGAAGCCTTAGAAAAATATTTCGAAGGCAGTTGGACTTTCAGAGGTTTGCAAGGAATCCTCAGCCTGATGTACATGTGCTAGAAAAATTAAACTTTTCAAAGTTAGATTTTTAACCACAATCAAGATTGTACAACTTTAGAATGTTTTGCTATATGAGGATTAAACTATCAACAGATCCCAAATGCACATACACTGAATTCCTGCTTGTGCACTGAGCTTTTGTTATATTTCTAATTTTAACTTGACTCAACATACAGAGATGAGTGGGAATGGATCCAAACACTTTCTGGCTCAGAATCCGTGGAAAGTATGGATCATACTTCAGACTGCCCTACTCAATTGTTCTTGTATGAGCTCCAGATGGCAGTGAAAGCTCTCCTTAAACAGATCAATCTACCTCTGCATCAGGTATTTTCCTTTGTGGTTTTTATCACCTTTTTAAAAACTGATTCTTAAGAACACTAAAAGCTACAAACTGTGTAACTTGCAAGTAGGGATGAAATGTTACGGTTGCAAGAAAAAAAAAGCCGAGAAGCTCTGTATTGCGTTATTCTGTGTGTGTGGGGAAATATCTTCAACAAAAACGTTCCTGGCTATTTGAACATACAGGGATTAAGAGACAAATTTCAATTAGCTCCTATTTTTGCATTTATTGGCATATTTGAGCGACTTCAGGCAGGTGCAAATAAGCACTTCTGCATAAAACTAGTAGCTGCGAGCACCTTTACCCAGCTGGCAAAGAAAAACAGGCATCTTTCCAGGCAAGCAGGGCAGTTGACCATTTTTTGGAAGTAATAGTAAGAGTGTGCGAAAGGCCTGCAGGAGACACGGCATTTTGCTTTTCTTTTCCACACAGATAAACGTAGCACTCCTAAACCACACAGTTCCAGACCTCCAGATTGCTGTGGGTGAGGAGAGGTATCTGGCTTTACATTTAGGTACAAGAAATGCACATGTGAATAAATAAAGTCAGGGAGGATAATCTATGATGTGAAAGATCCATGAAAAAATAAGCTAAAGGAGTTTGTTTCTTGTTTACACGAATTCCATTTTATTTTGGTCTACAAGGGTAAAGAGGGCTTAAAGTAGAAGTAAATCATCTTTATATTCACTTCAAGGTCTGTTTGTGCAGCTAGAAAGATGTGGCCTTAAAATAAATTAATCTGGTTCTACATTTCTTGATTTTGAAAGGTTTAGGCTTTGCTTTTAAAAAGGAATCCATCAGTGCTGCACCTTCTAGCCTGGGAAGAGCCAAGTAAGGCTCAAGTAAACTCAAAATTAAGACAGATGGTGTGCTGCCTTGTGGTCAGTCACTCTAATTCAATAGGGCTCTGTATAGGTCTCTATGCTAGTGTATTTTCTTAGAGGTTATAGCTTTTGTGCCTTTTTTTGCTTTGAGCTAGGCACTAAAATATTTAAATCAATGTGCAATATATTCCTTAGGCTGCAGTTCCGCCAAGCGTTTAAGCTCATCCATTGTGCATGAGAGACAGACATAAACATGACCTTGCAGTTACGCACAGCTGTAAATGTTTTGATGACTCAGGACCAAGCTTCTGTGTTACTGAATTGAATTGTTAGGTTTCGTTATGTATTTTTATTATTTTACGGCAAACAGACTCACGGCAGCGACGCCGGTGCACGGCCCGGGCGCAGCGCGGCCCTGCGCTCACGGCTCTCAGCAGCCCCAGGCCGCCTCCTGCCTGGGCCATTTTCTCTTGCTACAGCACTTGTTAAACCTTTTCAGTGCTGTGTTGAGGGAGAGCTGCATACTTCTCTTAACCAACCCTAAATTGAATCTTAAAGGTTTTTAATTGAATCCATTTTCATGTTTTCACATAATTATGCAATCATAATCTTGAAAAGCACATGGCATGTGATCATTTTCTGCCTAATAAGAAACATAAATGTTGTTTTCAGGGGGGTTGTGCCTGTGTGTGTTGTTTTAATGTGGAACATTGCAGCTTTAAATCTTTATTTTATGTAGTGACATGAACCCACATTTAGTCCCCTCCCTCCCCCCCCCAAATATTTGTTTTATGAAAATTCCGAGCTTGATGTTGTGCAAATTTTCTTTAATGTTTTATATCATTTGGGGTGTTGTTTATATAAGTGCCATGTTGTAATTCTCTCCTATTTCTTCCCCCGCGCGTGTCCCTCTACAGGCTAAGCACTTCCGTCTGTATACACAGGAGGTGTTGGAACTGGGTCACAATGTCTCCTTTCTTCTCCTGCTCCCCGCCTCAGACGACGTCTGCACTGCCCCAGGACAGAATAATCCTTACACCCCACACTCAGGATTTCTTAACCTCCCTCTTCAAATGTTTGAACTCGGTATAGTAGCTTGCTTCACCTAGAAATATTAACCCAGTCTCCTTATAATAAAATCACAAAGTTGTATCTGTTTTCCCCCTTGTCCCAGTGGAGAGTCAATAAATCACATGATGGCTTTGGCAACAACACTACCTATAACTGTGTACAAGTTATAGAGGGAGCAGAGCGGTTAAAGCATATACTGTAGCAATCGTTATTGAAATGCAAAGCATAGAGCAAAGCCCACAGTTATCCAGTATGTGTCTCTAAGCTTCTTTGGAAGATGATGTTCTTTAACAAACAGAACCAAAAAATTACACACAACATTGCAAGGTCGGAGTGTGAAAGAAGATGTAAAAAAACCCCCAAAACAACAACAACAACAAACCCTCTAAATTATCACTAGAATAATCACCAGTTTTGTAGAGGAGCATTTTTGCTGTTCCTGACTGCAGATACTGCTGCTCAATGTCTGACTCCCTCACAGCTTTGGGAAAGGTCTGAGTGGAGTTTCCTGCATGAGAGTTATCATTTTCCCTTTTGATTCCTGGAAAAATGCAGGAAGCTCAGTCCTACAGCTGTGGTGCAGGAGAAGCCTGCTACTGTGAAAAATGCCAAAGCACTGGACTTGAATCTGTTTCTTTAGGGGGCACATCCTGTGCTGTAGCAGATCGAGCCCTCTTGTTCCATGGCATTGCTGACTGGGTAAGAATTCCCCAAAACAGAGTTTTCCAGCTGTCTCAGAGAAGGCATAAGATGCTTTAGCTTTGAGGTCCTCTATTTCTCATTTCTTCTTCTTTGGTCCACAGGGAAAAGAAAGGTTCCACATAAAAGCAGCTCATAAAGACTTAATAGTTCTTTTTAGAAATAATATTATAAGTACGGGGACGGCTGAGCCTTACACATCAGTCTCCTCTGTTTCCTTCTGGCCTGTAAAACTAGATATCTTTGTTTCCTCTGCCTTGGAGAAGAGAGAAAGATGTGAGCCAAACCTGAGAGAGTCAGTACACAACGAGCCACTACAGAATAGGTCTCTCAGTGACATCTCAGGCATTCATGTGACACCTTTACCAGCACCATCCTATTTCCTATGTACCATTGCTGAGTGCTGTTAGAGTCACTAATGTACGAGAATGGTGATTAGATGTTAATTGAGGGTCTTACCAAGACTACGGTTCTGCAGTCACAACAGATCACAAGTGACAGCTGAGCTGCCTTAAACCTTGGAATGGTACAGACAGACAATCCATGAGCTGGTGTAGTCTGCCGAGGAAAAGTTACCCCTTCGAAAGCAAACTAACGTAATGGAACTAGAAGAGTTAGTTCGGTGCTTTGGGTAATACGGCCATGGCTGTAGTGTCCTAAAGTCAGACTTATTATCTTCTTGACATGCAACCCTGAAGTCTACAGTTAGACTCTGCGTATCACCCGTACCATTTCTCTATGAGAGGTGACTGCCGTGTTCGCTGTGCGAATTAATGCATGAAGCAGATTCATCTCTGGCGAAATTAATCTCAGCGCTAGAGGTTTTGCAGACTATTTAAGTCTCATTACGTGGCACACAGGCCAGGGGCAGGAATCATTCTCACTTCTGGGACATATTTTGCATCAGGCTGACAAAGCCATAGACACTGAACAGCATGATGTGGTGCAGATAAACATGCAACAGGGTAATGTCTCAAAGGGCGTTCTGGGTGCAAACCTCTCTGTCAAGCGACATTGCTGCAGCGGGAAAACAGTTCATGGTGGAGAGAACAGCATGGAAAGATGAATTTTACTTTTGAGTATTTTTTTATAAGTAAGCAATCATCTGGCCAAAGGCAGATGACATTTCTATATGTCTTACTATATATGTACCCCTGATGTTCTGTAAAGTGACTGTGATTCACATCTCAAATATTAGAAGCTTCCATTCCCCATTAGCTGGTGGCTACCAACTATATAATTGCATAACCACAAAAGACTACGTTGAAGTAACATTTGTTAAAGTAACGTTAAAGGGTCTGACTTAAAACCACAAAGGCTAGAAACTTCAGCACTGGAACTGAAACCGCGGCTGTAATTCACTCAAGAGTCCACCACATATGGCATATATACTGTAAGACCACACACTGTTCAGACTGGATCCCTGCAATATCTAGGCAGCCTTGGGAAACCAGAAAGTAGAATTCTTGCTTTCACTATTTTTGTGGGATTTCTATGCTCAGATTAGGCCTTTACTGTTATGCTAATGATGTGTCTGCGATTGGATTTCTTAGTTTAGGAAATTCTTCTCTGTTATTATTAACATGTTGTTTGCAGGAGATAAGTAGATATGTAACACCACTTTAATTTTCATTTTAATATTTATGATCACAAGAATATATGCAATTTACACTTGAAACACCCTGAAAAATATCCTGCAACAATCCAGAAAATAGCAGCAGTCAGCCAGCTGGCATTTGCTGCTGTAACAAGATTGTGCTGTATGTTTGCATTTACTGAAGCACCAATGAATGGGGAAGTATTCCTCAAAGCTTGTTCTCCCCCAGCAAGTTTCGGTCTGTCTGTACTGCAGTTCGCAGAGATAACTGCTGAGTTTTGCCCGAGCAACTGCAGGTTCTGGAAGAAGGTAGCTCTAAGTGGCCAGGTACATTGACATTAGTGAAGCTCCATGGCACTGCAGCGTTTCTGTCTCTGTTACGTAGTTACCTCTTTCAGAGGCAGCTCCAACCACTCTGCTACTCCAAAGCCACATCGCACACAGCAAGAGGTCATGTCTGAACCCCCGTGCTACCCTCTGCATGAGGGTTCAGAGGGTGCTGTGTGATAACACCTACAAATTTCAATTGTTTCACCCAAACCGTGATATCACTGAAATACTTGTACTGCTGAGTCATTTACATTGAAGTTACTGAAGAGAAAGTTATTATTCTTTGAAATGATGCTTTCTTTCTGAAACACTCAATTAAAAAAAAAGTATGAGTTCCATTTTCCAGTCACGTCACTACTTTCTTGATAAAAGAAATGATGAGCTATAAAAGGCTCAGAAACAGCCTTTCTGATTAAAGCTATGAAGGGCAAAATAGCCTCTGGAGTTGAATACTAAGGACCTGATCATCCCTTCACTTAGATAGAAATTAGAAATTACTCTTTTGAAATCAGTGAAGTTACAGTGTAAATCCAGTGTAAATGAGAGGAGAATTAGAGCCTGTATTATTTATTTCTAGCTTAAAGTAACCCATCCAGAGAGTTAGTAATTATATTTAATAAAATTTGTGTTCTGAAAGCTAAGGATTTCATATTTCATAACCAGAATATAACAGTGTTTCCTTTGCATTTGGTCTTTTCACAGTTCATTTTTGCTGTTACAAGGAAAAATTTATAAGCCTGTATTGCCGCCTTTCTGCTGTCATAGAGCTGGACTCTCTGAAAACCCAGCAGTCCCTAAGGGAAGCAATTTCAGACAGTGAAGTCGCTGCAGCCAAACAAAGACACCAGCAAGTTATAGACTACATACAGGTAATAGTCTGTTTCTGACTATTCCAAGGAGATTTTTAAGGTGGCTTTTTAAAAAATTGCGTAGGGCACTGTAATTTGAAATCTAAATGGAGAATTATTCACAGACATCATAAAAAGAGCAGTTGTATCAAAAATGCAATTCTGGTTTTATGAAATTCAAACCCAGAACATTATTTCCTTAGTTGTTGCTTTTATACAAGGATTTTTATGGGTAAAATCAAATGACAGTTATACTAGACTTTTATAAAGAAATGTGTCAGTCTGCTTGTAAAACTCACTCCGATCTAATGTGAGGTAAGCTAGTCGCATGCTTGGGCATTCGTTTGCTTAATAGTTTTTCTCTCTGTCTTTGTGAATTGAGGACATTTTTCGCTATGATAAATTGCCAGTTAGAAAAACTGGAATGAAAATTCAGACTAGGTTGCGGAGACAATCTTCATCAACACTATCACAGTGAAGAAAGCAGCTCTGCGTTTAAAACGGCAAGCTAGCCCCCAAACCATCTGTAAGTCTGTCCAGCACGGGGCGGTGATACTGCTTCAGTGCCCCGATGCCGAAGGATCACAAGTGTTCTCATACTTGTATATCTTGCTTATTCTCTGCCTCTCGCAGTTATTTTCCTGTGCTGTTCCCAGATTAGGACGTTACCTACTCAGCTCAGGGGCCTTTGAACTACACCCCCTTGTGCAGCGTGGCAAGGCCTGTCCTTTTGCAAACCGTTTTGGCAATTGGTTATTTATAGAAAAAACTCATGGCCTTTGCAGTGTGTCTATGGACTGGGTTGATCTGTCATTCTACGAGCGAGGTGCAGATAAGTTTGCAGCTCTATATTCTTAATGTTCAAGCAACCATCTTTTGGAATAGGGGCCGAGACAACCATTTATCACATTGATTATATGTTTGGCCCTCCATAATTTTGAACAAGATGATAGTATTTCTGTTCCTCTTTGCTCTGAATTCAGATTCCCTTTGCCTTGTCCACTTTGGAGCTTTTGACAACCTGTGGGAGGGCAGAGAGGAATGTTCCTTTGTATTTTCACTGCTCAGCCACCTCCTTCTTTCTCATCTTCCCATTCTCACACTCAGAAAATTTAGCTTTTTCCCAGCATGCAGGAGAATTTGGAAAATTTTTTATCCTTCACATCAAAAATAAGTAATTTATATTAATATGCATACACTGTATAGACAGTGCTGCGTTCTACACAGTATAATTTTTGTTTGGGGTTGAGGGAGGATCACAGAAAGGAAACATAAAATCTCCAAAATCAAATAGGTGAGACATTTGCTAACAGGAATTCTCTTCATGGAGCCACACTGAAGTCTTGAAATGACGTAGGATTATGAATTAATCTCTGAACCATTTGCTATTCCTATCAGTGTATATTCTTAGTTCAAATTAACTCAGTGGCAAGGCTTGCACTGACATCATTGGAGTCGGGATTTCACCTTTACAGAAAAATGGCCATACTAGGTCAAAACAAATATCCATCTATCCAGCTATCCTGTCTCGAACACAGCTCATCAAGAACTACCCTAGCTAATCCGGCATCTACAGTATCCTTTGGCAATAAATTTCACACTTTGAATGTGCATTTCATGAAGTATCTCCAGCTAAGAGTAGGTGCTGCAGAACTCGTCTTAGAATATATGAGTCTGCAGTCTCCTTTTCACATATCCTGCTGTCGCTTCCCTGTTTGACAACACTCACTGCAAAGTACTCACTCACTGTGCCTTCCCATTTCCTGACCCAGGGCCCTCATCCCGCATTCTTGCAGAATGTACCTTGTCTAACTGCAAAGCAGTTTTCTGTAAGCACTGCAATATTAATACGAAGGATCACTTATTTAAATGCAGAATCTTGCGTAAGAAGAGAAGTACAAGGGAAGTTCTAGAGAGGACAGTGCAGCAGAAGGATGTTATATTACAGCTACTGCCATGTGCTGCTTGCAGCAACGTTTGCTCAATCATCAAAGATCTTGAATTGATTGAAGATGTTTGAAATGTTCCATTATCAAAAGACTCCCAAAACCCGCATTAAACAGCATCTTTCCTCTCTGCATAGACACTTAAAGCTCTATCCTGCTATTGATTTAGGCACTTGTCTCTTATTGCCATCAACAGGCATGTGTTAGAACTGTCTTAGTGTAGATTTATACTATTAAAATGCATGCAGACCAAAATGATAAGTGAGAAAACCTGCAGTTTGGCTTGTAGCTGTACTTCAGTCCTCCATGTATGTATATTCTTCCACATGTATGTACATTCTTCTGTTAAAAACTACATTTGATCTGAGCAGTCTGCTTTTGAACATAATCCTGGGTTTGCAAGGATGCTCAAGAAGTCTTGCTTTCATTCCAGTTCAGCACGAAACCTGCTTTCAAGTGTGGTACAAAACTGATCTGATTTTTAACTCCATCAAAAGACAATTTTCATTTTCTTTCTGTGTCGGAGTTTAGGCCTGGATCCACCCCTCATAACCACAGGTTCTTAATTGAGGTACCTAATTTGAGAGTCTGGTGGCCCCAAGCAGCCTCTGCAGCGGTGGAGGAGAACAAGCACCTGATGAAAGGCAGTTCAGACCACCTAAATCTGAAGTGTCCTGTCAGGGGATCCTGCTTCTCTCTGTTGGCAGTGACTACACACCTACTTGAGCACTTGAAGAAAGCACACACTTATGTAAAATTAATACACAGACTTAACTGGGCTTTTTCACCATTTTTTTTCTCTACAGCAAATCGATGAGATCTGGAGGGAAATGCGATGGATCACAGAAGCCCTGCAGTACGCAAGATACAAGCAGCCAGCAGCTGGCCTTCCCATAAAGAAGCTTGTGGATCTTTCAGAAGAACACTCTCAAAAGAAAATCAGTTCAACCTCTTCCCATCTAGACTGTCTTCCTTCACCTCCCGCTTCACCTGAGGCTAGAATCCAGAGGACCAAAGCTGTGAGTGGTAAGAGAATTTTTCTTTGTTCAGGAAGCAAAATCCTTGAACTCAATTTAAATTATAACAGTTCTTGTATGTCTTTTTATAAAATATGTCTTTTCAGAACTTAGTCCCAATTCAAATTCTTCTCTGTACTTAATATAATAAATTAAGCCTTTTTGCTTTTCCTAATTCTACCACCACCTCTCTAACACACCTGTAAACCCTCCTACTGTCTTTGCTGTCACCTACGCCCATGGACAATTTCACAGAGGAAACATACATAAATTTTCAGAATTGTAGATTTTATTCTAAATTTTAAAAAAACCCAGAAACAAACAACAAACACCCCATACATGACAGTTAAGCAATGTCTCTGCTGCGCTTGTCTTCTGAGTGTTAATCAGCTCTCTTTGCAGATTCCCAGCCCTGCTCAGATGAAGAAGGCTGCTCTGAAGTATTCCTTCCAACTGACAGTGACTATGACTCCAGCGATGCATTAAGCCCCAGAGAATTAGACCTGATTTACTCCTCCTCACATGACATATCCCAACAGGCAGGCAGTGGCCTGGGTGGCAGCGCACCTGATGTTCTCCAAGTCCATGACATGAAGCCTTGCCTAACACTGAAAGAAGGCCTGACAGAGTGTAGTGCCTTTGATGCTAATGCTGACTGTTGCACAGAGCATATGAGCAATCTGACAATGTCAAGGCTTACATCGAAAAGCATGGACAAGTCTCCTAGCTCCAAGCAGCCATTGAGCTTTTTAGGGAAAAAAAAGCTAGGGAAACATCAACACTACAACTACTTCAGCCGGCATCACCGTTGGCTGCGTGTGCACAGCGAGACGCAGTCTGGCTCTCTGTCTGAAGGCGTGTATACTCAGCATCTCATGAGATCTTCAGATTTGTCTCAAGAACCTACCTCCAGCGAGCAGTTAAATATTCCCATCAATGGGTCTCGGAGCACTTTCTTACCTCATGCGTCCAGCCTTCCAGAAGATGGGAAAGGCAAGTATGAGGAATCAAGGCAGAATGCCCATAGGATACATGTGGAGCCTTATAAAACAACATTTCTGGGTGAAGAGGGCAAGCCCTGGGCAATGAGCACACAGTCTGTAGAACACAGGGACGTGCACAACGCTCTGCAGCAGATAAGAGGTTCAGATGACGAGTCGTGTTCTGCTGTCTCTGAAGTCTTCAGCAGCACGCTCTAACCCCAGACTTCTGCACTGCTTCCCGTTGCTCCACAACGAGATAGTCAACATGATGCACACAGGGCCGTACTTTCAAAACCTCCTGTAAAAATCCATCTCCTGAAACGGCAACTCATGCCACTCAAAAGAATCCTAATCTTTTGACTTCATTGCCAGATTTCTGGTCTTACAGGAGCACCTGTCATGGTGCAAACATTATTATTATTGGCATCCGCAGTCTTGCAGGTTAAGTCATAACAGTCACCAGAGAACACAACAATCTGTGGCTGCAAATCTAGTAATGAGGTTTTGCAGTTCTCTTCTTCCATATACATATATGAGCATGAAAATTTTAAGCATGAGTGGTTCTGCCTGCAAGTTAGCAGGAACTGTAACATCCGTGGTGTCGTCATGTTAGGGCTGTGTCCTAAACTTCTATTAACCTGTTTTCCACCATTTCCTATATTTTTTTCTACTTCTCAGCCTTCTTGAATGGATTTAGGTTGCACACTAAAGTGGTAACTGGTCTAGTAAGACAGTTAACCCAGAGTTTCTAGCCCCTTACAGAGAAACGAAAATTATTTCAATACCTAGAAAATGCAGTATGCACCATCTCTGAGTGCTGCCAGAGCCTGACCCAATTATCACAATGTTGGCGGAGGGGGGCGTTTAGTAGCTTAGATTTCAAATTATATAAGTAGCAAGTTATTTTAAAAGCTTAGGGGGTGAACCTTTGAGGTCAAGAGCAGGCAGAAGGAGGCCGAGTTCTGAGGGAATAATATGCAGGGTCTAAGTGAGATTGAAGCAAAGCTTGGTCTTTTCTTCTGCCCACCGCACAGGAACACATTTCTCTATGTTGGCAGCACTCCCATGCACCCATTGGAAAGAAATGCCCCTGCTTTTGTTCCTGAATATTCACTGTAAACTTCAGAGGTATTTGATCACCATGTCCAACATTGGGATATTCTAGCAATTCAGATTAGGGAAATTTGGGGTGCGGTCTGAATGTAAGATTTTTTATTTGGGCCACCGATAAATATTAATATCATATGGAGGGTGGGAGGTAGTGTTTTAGCATGCTGTATTTGTCTAAAGGCAGACCACAGTGAGTCACGATTACATCCTTTGCAAACTGAATACGACTTCTAGTACTACAGAAGATGATCTCAAAAATTAAATCTGTATTAATGAGAACCATAACATTTAAGTCACTAAGAAATGAAATAATGTGGAGAGAAACCCCAGCTGTTGCACAAGCTTTAATTTTTCTTAAACAGTTCTTGAAGTTTAATTTTACGGGCCACATTCCTGCTGGTTAAATTCCCTCACTCCATGTTTGTGCAGCCTTCTACCTTTCAATTTTTCAGCCTCCAGGTGGATACATTCTAAGGCCTCCAATAAAGAGATTTGAGTTAAATAGTTGAGTTTACAAGTCCTTGAGGTAGAGGTAAAGATTTGGGCCCATGATCTGTGGTCCTTATTAAAATAGCACTTCCATAACCCCACTGCTATTAAAATCCCTGTGAACTCAATCCATAAATTCAAAAATAAATGTTATTCACTATTTTATGCTTGGTCAGTATGTGGAAGCCAAGAGGAGTCTTTGCAGTGATACAAGGGCAAAAACTTTCTATAAGGGATTTACATTTGTAGCTTCTCTTTCGGGGAGAGGGAAGTTAACTTTTTGCACTTAAAATATTCATTCATTATCTGATCCAAAGCTCAGTGAGGACGGAAAGACTTCCATTCACTTCCACAGGCTCAGAATGAGACCCAGACTGAAAATTCCTGTGGGTGAGAAGATGCGGGGGGGAGCAGAAGTGTCAGTGCCAATTTGCAGCTAGAAGGACATACATTGTGTGTTTTACGCCACATGGAACTGCATGGGGAAAACCTGACTCACACCCCACAGTACCAAACAGTGATGTTTTACTGTCACTGAAGGCAGTAACAGCTTGTTACGTTAGATTAAGTTCATTAGCAGAAGGCTTGTCACTAGGGAGAGCCAGAACAACGTAATGCTCATATTCAGAAGTCACAATAATTCACATTGTTTTCTATTATACAGCACCTAGCCCAGGCTCCCCTAATCTGTTTAGCCTCTAAGTAAAACTGCCATAAAACTGTCCATTAAAGAGTAAAAATAACAATATGCTGAGGCCATATGTTTTTGCAGGAAGTGACGAGATAAAACAAGATGTTCCTAAATGAAACCCACCTTGCTTTGCTTTGGCTCTTCAGGAACAGCGAGAGCACGAAGTAGCAAAATCTACAGCAGCACAGGTACACACTCCTGGTTAGACAAGGATGTAAAAATCTGTTATCTGCTCCTGCTGCTGGACTTTTCCAGAAGCACTTACGTATCTAATAAAGAGCTGGATTGCTGGATTCTTTACTGGTAGAAAGGCCTTGACTACATCATAATCTTCTGTGCTAAGATGGAATTTGACTCTGGGAATGCAAATGCCAGCCACAATCTACCCCATCTTGATTTTGCCCTTGATGTATGGAAGCAGCGTTGATGTGATGGCCAGCATGCCTCCTTGATCCACTTACCTCTAGACTGAGGTTCTTCCACATACTATAGTAGTGAAACTGGTAATCGATAGTTCTGACTTTAAATACTTTTGGTTATAAAGCACTGATTCATCTTTTGGTAGAAATATGTGTTTGTTGTTCAAAATTGTTATCACTACCTAGTTAGTGGTGACAGAGTAAAACAGCTCCTTAAAAGAATAGTCACGAACACCCAAAGATAAATAAATAGTAGAAAGCAGTGCCTTTCAGGCACTGTCACAATACTAATCATAATTCTTCTGCTGTTCTCTTAGGAAGATCACTCACACTTTTCACAAGCAAATACAGCAATTCAGAAGAATCCTGCAAAACACAGCACAGTTATCCCCCCTCCATTATGGCACGAGTGACTCTTCTGAGTAGAGCTTAGAGTAAAGGCTCACAGTCAGGAATCAAATTAAAATTAGGAACTCGGACCTTTGCTTTAATTACCAGGAACGCTTTCTCCAGGTTGAGCTAGGGTGCCCCTCCAAGGATTCCTGCTCAGACATGGGAAATGCTGTGGCTCAGAGCCCAGGGCCTTGAGAATTCCATCAGCCGGCAGGCAGCTCGTTCCAGTGAGCCTGTGCTCAGATCAGCTGGAACTCTGCTCTAAAATGGGTACTGAGGCTTTGCAAACTTCTGGATCTCTCTCTCTCTCTTACTCATATATCTTGCCACAGAACCTTTTTCCTGCATTTTCCAGGGAGTATATTTTCAACTGGGCTGAACCCAGTGCCTCCTATTTCTAGGCATGACTTGGACTGGCTAGAAAAGAGTATAGTGCTTAAATATTATGGCTCCAAAGGGAAAAAGGAAAAGTGGACCATTTCTCCTATGGTCTAAAACTTTACTGTTTCTGCTGGTAGAGAGCAAGATGTAGGTAAACTGCAAGGTTTACGCTCAAAATTCTTTGCATCTGCAAGAAGGCAGTTTGCCTCAAGAAACCTGTGACTCAAGCGTTTATTTCCCATGCTTGTATGGTTTTTTCTTTGCCTTTAGATATTAATTAACAATTGGATTTTCTATACAGTAAGAGCACACACAGAGAAGTCTATAAATCAATATTTTTAAATGTAGACATTAAAGGGAGAGGGGGAAGATGGAATATTTTATCCTGAACTTTTATGTTTAGAGTGTTTTGGAAAGAGATGGTGCATCTTTAAACTCCCAGTGGTATAAAGAAATGCATTAAGTTGCTGGTCAACTCTTTTAAGGTGTTTAAATGCATGGCTCATGACTGTTATGTAAAACTTCAATACAGCCTTACAAACAACAAGGGTACAGTGTATTTGAAAATATGGTATACAGCTTGGAAACTTACTCTGAATTTCTCCAAGGTGTTGAACTTTGCCATCAGCAAAAACTATTTTTAGTAAAGAGGCCTTGAATTTTCAGACAACAGAGATTTCATCAGGTTGGGTCTCTGATTTTTCCACTACAGAAAAACATTAAATAGCTAGAATACCCTACTTGCAAGTATAAGTTATCTTTTGATTCCATGAAGTAGAATTGATACGGCTAAATGATGCCCAGAAGTGAGAAGCGGAGCTCTTGGCCCAGTCCATTCTCCCCAAAACCCAAGGGCAGCGCTCCCCAAAGGGCTGAACATGTTTGGGCCGGTAGCTCATTCCTGTTCTGTGCAGGCACCACCCACAGCCCCTCTGCTGCTGAGGAGGCGTTTGCAGAGTCCTGAGGAGCTGTTTGGGTGATTCGACCTGGCCCTGTACACCACTGAAAGCTCTACAGATCCTACCGGCTCCGAGATCTCTCTCCCAGTACAAGCTGTCTCTCATACTGGGTTTTTGGGGTGCAGGAAGAGCCAGGCTAGAGCACCTTCCTCAGCCTTGTACCACAGCACCTTGGGCAAGATTTAGCCTTTAAACCAGTCATCCCAAAATATGGTAGTGTCTTACTAAGCTTGCCTGTCACTAAGCTACTGAAAAACTCCTATTTTGCTGCTCAAATAATAAGAATATTGTTTATATTTTTTGTTATTTTCATTTTATTTCTTGGAAAAGATATGTGCAATTGATCTAACACTAGAGTAAGTGACTGGTGTAGCACTAATCTACCTTGTTACTGTGAACTGTGGTAATTTATTGAGCAGGCTTCAAGCTAAATGCACAGACTTTTGTGGTTTATCTTCTATAAAGGTCAGTTTGGGCCCAACCCTGCTGTCCTTGGACCTCATTCCAGGTTCTTTTGCACCAGTGTAAATCAAGAGTAGCTCCAGCGACGCTGCGTCAGGTATTACCTTGTATAAACCACCGTCCCTCCACTCGCTCCCCAGGCTGAGGGTCTGGACCAGCGGGCTCATCATGAAAACGACGCATTTATGCTGGTGTATAAAATGTGACGTGTCAGGAAGACAAAAGGGGTTTTATGTCACGGGATATTCCCCTGGAGGTCACAGGGAGCGTTGTTGGGGCCGGGCTCAGAGAGCGAGCCCACCACGCCGCGCTGTCGCAGCCCTACTGGGGGACACATCCTGCGTAATTTATTGCTACGTTTTATAACAGGGACCCAATTTCTCACCTGTGTTATGCAGATGAATCCCCCACTGAACGCAATGGTAGTTCCAGTTGTTTCACTGATAAAAATGAAGACTGTTTAGGGTTATTGGGGACCTGGGGGAGGGGAAAAAGGGTGGTTTGTTTTTTTTCCCCTCAGAGAAAAAGTAATTTAAGTGAAATGTGAAAGGCGGTGTTTAATTGCTTCCTGCCTTGTTTGTACATAGCAATTTGGCTGTTTATTGGTTGTCTTTGTTCAGATTTTTATTGTAACTTGTTGCTATACATGCAACCAAGCGTATGTTAAAGTTTAAACTTTGGTACATAATAATGCACAATTTTATGTGCTTTAAAACTTTGTAAATACGTAGATGAACAATGTATGCTGTGCTAACTGTGATCTTGGGACTTGACACAACAATATTTTCATGCATATGTACCTGCAAATGGTTTGAAAATAGCAAAATATATATTGAGGATGGCCGTGAGCCAAGAGTAAATGAGTGCCGTATGACTCATGCTTCTTTAATAATTCCTGAAAGAGGCATGTATAGTACATAAAATAGACAATAAAAATAATTTTCGAGACTACAAATATTTTTTATAACTTCAGATATTAAATACTATTTTAGAAAAAAGATTGGTTGGTAAAAGAAATCTTTGGTTTATCCAAGTGAATCATTGTCATAAAAATGTTCTTAACATAGATTTTTTGTTTGATCTAATACCATAGAAATCTTGCTCTTTTCAGATGTAGAAGACCTGAAGTGCTCTTGCATTCTTACAGCTCCTGTGATCTTCAAAAATGATGTACTTCAAGTCTTCTCCCTTATGAACAAAAAATGCTAGTTTATCCATTCACATAATCCTCAGTACCCTGTGTACTTGTGAAGGATCCTTAAAACGTGTGTTTTGAAATCCGTTCTATCTGACCATCATCAGGTACCTACGTATGTGAGCTTCACAATCCATGGAAATCTGAATGTAATTTGTGTTTTTCTCTGAATTCTTTTATTTTTACTGGAAAGTGACTTTTTCTAAGGCCAAGCTTTCAAATACAGTCTCCAAATTTTTATTTTGGTCTACATATCTAGAAACCTAAATGAAATAGGCACAGCTTACACAGTTTGGGAGTAGAAATAACCTCCCATCCAAGCCAGCAGAAATTGAAATTCAATTTACATAAATGTAAATGCCTTAATACAGAAGTGATATCTGGGTAGTCAGATCGGAAGTGGTATCTTTCTAACCTGTGTGTTACAAGTGCAGAAGCTGCTGGCATCCAAGCATCTTTGAATCAAAGCAGAAAACAGCGTAAACAGCATAAAAAGCAGAAGAAGTGCGTGCAGTGACAGACGGAACCCGCTGCGCGGTTCTGGGGTCCAGCCCGGCTTCCAAGCCACGTTGTAAACGCACCGTACGTAAGTACGAATCATCTGCTCCAAGTGGAGAAACACCCCAGGCACACCCGCTGAGGGAATTGCCTTGTAACAGTGCCACACACTCTCCTGTCGTGATTCCTCTGTTTTTCACACGGACTTGCACACAGTAAAGCACGGCGACATTTCTAATGTAGGGTAAAACGGGGTTACTGCATTTAGGCAAGAGAAATCAGAACAAATCCATGTGAATGCTGAGTGAAACGGGAAGGACTCTGCTTTGGGTCGCTGTTTACCTCGCTTCAGAGATGGAGGGGCTGCTGAATGTATTTGAACTATCTCACTGTCTGAGCCTCTCCACATTTCACGTACTGTTCTCCCTTTTGTACAGATAATGCTGTAACTGGAATAAGTGACATGCCCAAGGTCACACAGAGAGCTTGTGACAGAGAGGGACACAATTTTCTGGCTGGCATCCTTAACAACATCATCAGTCGATTATCCGTAGCTTGTGCACAAGTATATATGGTAATGTAAAGGGTGACAAATGTCTGTATTTCAGCCATGGCATGCCAACTCATTGCAGGCTTCAGAACAACAGCACCTTACTGGTGTATCTGTGGATCTTTCCACACACGGGGAATATTTGAACCAAAACGCAGCCGAAGTGCAGTTAAGCAGCAGAGCAAGCTAAGTCTTGAAATGTAAGATAAAAAGTGACTGTCAGTCATTTCTGCTTCCTCGAGGCTTAATTTCAAAACATTAAGAATGTTACCACTTTAACTAAGTTAGTAAAAGAAAAAAAAACCAAAATGTGAGTAATTAGTCATATACAGTAAGTTAAGGAATTAACTAGGAACAACACCTGAAGGCAAAGAAGGATTTTTGTGTGCATGTACTTAAAGTACTTTGGTGCATTTTTGCATGTACCATGCATTTTTTAAGGCCTGGTTGTTCATATGTTTTGCTTGCCCCAAGCTGCTATTTCTTCTTCATATAAGAAGATAAACAGGTGAACGGTGCAATTCTTGCAGACCTTTACAAGTTCGCCATGGTTTCTTGAAGGACAGTGCTGTTTTATAATTGCCTCTGTGTCCTACGCTGTTTTACTGAAATGCTTTTAAACCAGCTGGAAAGTTCACAAACTCTTACAGGCATGTTTTTGACTCGTTCTTCTGACAGCAAAAGAACCATTTCGCTGCTGCATTCAAATGTATTAACTTCTAGAAACTGTCATCTCTCTCAAGCAAACTATGAACTTATTTTTTAATTCTGTCTTTAAATAAATGCTTTGGGTTTGATTTGGGTTTTTGGTTTGTTTCGCAGACACAGAAAATCTCTATTAATAAGCTTTGCTGTTCTGTTCCCCAGACTGCTGGTTTCGAACTCTCCGTTCAAACAAATACATGTTAATTAAGAAAGGGGTTATTAAAAATCTTTCTATTTTCTTTGTTTCTAATTTCTATTTAAATTAAGAAAATTACACAGGTAAATTAGGATGACTGCTTCTTACCAGTGTGACTAACAGATCTAATTATTCTGATTTTCCAGTCCATCCTTATTATAATGCAGGAAAAAAAATTCAGAGAGAATCCTCCCTCTGCTACTCACATACACACTCAGTCACAGAGGAAAAATGGTAAACTGAGCTGCAATCTTTGAGCTCTATAAACTAATATTAAAGTAAGTTTAAAGACAAACCAGCCTTTTATACCAGTAAATATAAATGCCTTGGTTTGGAAATATTGAAATCACTGAATTTGGTGATGTGGGCATTTTTTTTTTTACTGAATCGATGTGGTATTTGCAAAAATAAATTATTTTAAAATTTCAACCCAATTGTATTTTTCGGGAGGAGGAAAGGTTTTGTCCAGCACTCTTTGTAATCACTTTCTAAAAATCCTGAGGCAAAACATTTCAAGTGTGAATCCCTTCATTAAGTGGTGATAGATAAATAAATCTGCAATAGATGGCTGGGTTGAAACACTTTCTGTAAGAAATGCCGACATCTGCCACTGCTGTTCATTTTTGTGGTACTCGGGAGCGCTTCTCACTTCTGAAAATCAAGCATTTTGTTTAAGCGCTTAATATTAGTGACACGTGTACGAGAACGTGGCTCTGGTTCCCCTCAGCTGTGATCATTTCTGGACCACAAAAGATTTTGCCACCTACATGGGGGTTCTTCACAAGAACCTGCGCGGCCTTCACCTTTTCCCATATCGCTTTTTAAAATGTTTGAGAAAGAAAAACGCCGTGTTTGGGGTTTTTTTTGCTTATCACTTTTTCTTCCCCAAAATGGTCACAGAAAGGAGCTAAATCAGAACTTGGGCTTGAATAGTTTAACGCTCGATTCTCACGGCTACGGATGCTTTGAGCTCGGCCGCAGCAGAACACGGATTTTTTCACTCTTTCTTCTGGGGGACACTTGCTCCGTCCCCCTTCTGCGCCCTGTGGCTTCGTTCTGATCCCCTGCTCTCTCGTGGCTCCATCCTGATCCCTCTTTTCCTCGAGTCTGAGTCACAAGAGCAATAACCCTGCCTGCTTCGACCGCCTCAGTGCCTCAGCTGTTCGGGTAAAGCCCACGCTCCCCGGGGACTCACGTTTGAGCACAACCCCCGGATTGTCAGGGCTCTGGCTGGCCGTGCTGCCGAGGGGACAGTCTAAGGCTCTATTTTAATCTTCTGGAGTCCGGCCAAACGCTGGAACGGAGCTGCCAGCACGAGGGGGGCCCTCCTGCTCACTGCGCCTGACCTCCCATCAGGAGAGGTGCTGGTGTGTTCCTTCTCAAACTACTGGGGCTCTTTCATTGCGCCTGACCTCCCATCACGAGTGCTACCAGGGACCCGGCGTCGACTACTGGGGGCTTAACCCTGGCACGGGCCCAGCACACGAGCTCCGCGCCGCTCGTCTCCAGATGTAAGATGCATCGAGTGTAAACCCGCACGCCCCAGGCTCAGCTGGAGGGGACTGTTTCGGGTACTCTGTAAAAGCAGCCATGGAGCGCCGCCGACGCCTTGCCCTGTCTTACGGAGCTGGACAAACCCCCGCACGGTTTTAAGCGGCTTCTTATCATTTTATTTGGGCAGATATGTGTGTAAGCAGCATTTTGCATGTGTTCACCGTCCCAGGCTGAATCCGTTCTCCTGCAGCTGGCTCTGCAGCCTCACTACAGATAGGCGCTCCTGTCTGGAGCAATGTCCTGTCCACACCAGGCCCCACAGATGGTAACTGGGGAAATCGGACCTGGCTGTGCTGTGGGCCTCGGGGAGGATGCCCGTAAACAACTGCAAAGCACAGAGTGTGCCTGACCCTCACCCGGATACCCAGAGATGTGAATTTTACAACAGACGGTTGCAGAGGTCAGGAGAGCAGCTCAGTCGTGCTGGCTGTTGCTGCTCAGCTTTGCACATCCCTCCTTCACTGCGGGCAGCAAATCCAGCGCCGTCTCCTGCTGCCCCGCGCCCCGCTTTGCTCGGGGTGCTGGGATGTCAGCTGAAGCGCATCCTGCGCTCCCTGGATGCCACCAAGCTCTGAGCTGGCATCTTACTTATTAGCAACCTCCTACGCTACTTTTTGTACGTTTGCTGCGTATCATAACCGACCGCATCACCCTGCACACCTTACAACATTACTGACTGTTTCTCGTTGAAAGATAAATATATTTTTACCAGCCTAAGTCAGCACGTCCTTATTAACACCATTAGTCTGCTACTACATCGCCCATCAGCTCTACAGGTTTATTCCTCAGTGGCCCGAGGGCGGGCTCGCAGTGCAGCCACACGCTGGCACTGCCCGAGTGTCCCCAATGTCCTGAGTGTCCGAGTGTCCCGAGTGTCCCCAATGTCCCGAGTGCCCGAACGTCCCGCCTGTGCCCGCCCTGGGAGCGGGGCCGGCGCGCGCTTCCCGCGCAGCCCCGCGCGCTGCCGCCGCTGTCCCCTCCCCTCCCCTCACGGGCGCCCAAAATGGCGCCCCCTCCCGGGCGGGTTGAGGTGATGGCGGCCGCCAGGCCGGGCCTGGGGTGCCCCAGCGTGCTGAGCGGGCTTTGCAGGGCGCGGGAGGGGAGAACCACCCGAGCACCCATAAACCTGTGGGGTGAAAAAAAGGCTCAGGTGTTCCCCACGGCCCCCGAGCTGTGAGGTGCCGGCAGGCCCGTGCTCCGGACACCACGCTGAGCTCAGCCTGCGAGGGTCGCCGCCTCTGCACCAAACAGCGAAGGCCGCTGGCACCTCCCAGGTATGTGTTGGTTTTGGTGGTCTGAGGTGACCGGAGGGCCCTGAAGGCGATGGGGGCTGTGACAGAAGCGGTTGGGGCTTGACCCGCAGTCAGGGCTGGCCTGCGCCTCCCCAGCTGCCGCCATCGCCACCCGCCTCACACCCCCAAAAACCAGAGATCTGCGCGGTGCCTTAGAAAACCTGTCCAGCTTTTCAAATCAAAAGAGATCGAAAAGCGCTGCTCTGAGTCACTGGGAAACACCTGATGTGCAAAACCAGCGCGGCGTGGCTGCGCGGGGGGGGGCAGCAGGGTGTGCGCGGGGGGGGCAGCAGGGTGTGCGCGGGGGCCGAGCCGCTGTGCACAGGCGCTGCGGGCAGAGCTGAACTCGGAGAGGTTGCTCTGTTTGAGTGGCTGCGTCACCGCGGGTTTCTGAGTGACTCCAAACTCGAGATGCATATGTTAAACCTCCCCTGCTGTTGCTGATAATTTGTTCCATATTTACCGTATTACTTAGTACTCGCAAATGTTTTTTTTTTCTTTTTAGAATGTAAATGTTAACTAAATTAGATGGCTGTAGCCGCAGCAGGCCGAGCTCATCTCTGACCCTTAATGCAGTCCATGGTCTTAATGTTCGGGATGAATTTAGGGATATTGACTTTCCCCCTGCATTAATCCATTGTACTGGAAAAGAAACAGAGCTTTCTCTTCTCTGTAAGCTCAGATGGTAACTATTCTGTGTTGAGCTTTGTGCTGGCATTGGGTCCTAAAGGTTTTCAAAGGACGAGGCTACTGAAACTGTATTGCTTGTTAAAATGTAAATAGGTGATGAATATATACAGTTCTGGACTTACTCAAAGACCACAGTTCTTATATTTGCGTCTGTCAAGGTAGGATTTGGGTAAGAATGTAGGTAAAATAAAAGGCTTAATGCAACAAGCTTTTAAAACCACACTTACTCAGCTGGAGTTTTTGTGGCAATATTTTTCCTTAAAGTAAATCAGCGAACTCCCACAATATTGGAAAAAGGGTCAACTCAGAAGAAAATTATCTCTTTCACAGGTCTCCTACGTTCTGTAGTGATTGCATCCAGTGCCCAGTATTGCAATTTTAAAATCTGTTGAATAAAATTATATATAAGGCAACATAGTTACCATTTCTGAATAGAATATCCTTTATGTGCTTGATGATAGCTTTCACTTGGAACAAGTACCAAGTAAATGAGCTCCATGCCGTTGGACCCACTAATGTGCAAGCTGATGAGAGGTCCATTGTTTTTGTGACAGATAGCTTTATTATTTCACTTTCAACATGTTCTACATTATTTGCTAAATCAGTTTACAGAAAATCAGTTCAACCAATGCTGAGAAAAAATATTTTCATTTTGGCAATTAACTTTAAAAACAAACTGCAGATTCATGTCAGTGTCCACTGAAGCCATGAAAGCTGGAGGGAACGCAGCTCTACATCAGCTATCTGATTATGTTCCAAGTAGGCAATAATCTAGTTTTCAGCTTTCACGTTCAAAATCCTATTTGGAGTGACAAACTAATGTCTTTCACTGGTATTTTTCTTGCTAAACGCCTCTTCTATATGTGGTTTAACCAACAATTTTAACTTTAATTCTTTGCCAAATGACCAGATCTACCACATCCAGATCCACATTAATGCATATTAATACAAGTAGTCAATTATTTCATCCTGTTCTGGTAGTCAGACTTCAGAAAGGTTCAGAAGGATCAGTAGAGATTTAGAAGAATGATTCAAGGATTGGAAAACATACCTTAGAGCAAGATACCTCAGCAACTCCTTCTAGTTCCTTTAACCAAGGGATGACTGAGAGCTTTTAGCTCCTGGTCAGTACAGCTGTTCATGGGAAGGATCTTTCAGATTGCAAAGGTGTCATAAAATTGAGAAGAGAAACCCAGTGTCTGGGTGCCAGAACAGTTTTGAGTAGAAATAGGGAATACAATTAACTTTTGAAGAAACTTGCTGAAGATTGACTTGCCCTTTGCACTGAACTGCCACTCTAACTCACATTTCTTATTGGATGGGGGGCGGGAATTATTTGCCTCCCAATACCTTTTGTTAAATAAGGAAAAGCAAAAAAATGTGACTTATGATGAACTCTAAAATATATTTCATACATATGCCATAAGACACATATACGACAGCATGTATTCCTATGAAGAAATTTCGGAGGAGCTGTGCTCTCACAATAGTTTGTATTTGGCCCTATGCATGCGTTGTTTATGCACACACATAATTTATGTGAAAGCTGAGGGAAATTAATAACAATGAAATCATTAAAAGAAAAATCAGGTGGTCACACTTCAGCCCCATTTGTGTGGCCAAGGTTTGTTTGGTTTTTTTTTTCTAAGGCTATGTGCAAAGTTATAAGAAAAACTGCAGCATGGATTGAACTTTGCCTCTGGAAAATGTCTGTTGTATTGGGGCATTCTTTAAATTAAAAAATATCTGTTGAATGCTTTTCCATACCAGATGGTACGAGATAGCAATTCCCCTCTTTAATGTGAAATTTGTGGAAAAAGAACCAATTGTCCTCATTCACTTATAACTTCAGCGTGCACATTCAGTGTACGTATTTTCAGCAAATTTAGCTAGCCCTGCTGGTGTGACAGTTAATGTCTCCTGTGCTTTAATTCATACGGGAATTATTTTTGTCTACATTGTTAACTAGTCTGAATAGCCTGCATGTTAACAGCCCCTGAAATGAATAGTTTTAGACTCCACATGATGCTTAGCAGTTTATTATTAGCTTCATATTTTGTGGACTTTCTTAACACAGAGTCACTGCCCTTTCGTAATAGAAATGAACAGCTGTCGGAAAAACGGTGCAGTTGGGCTGTACCTGTTCCCCCGTGTCCTTTCTGTCCCTGTCCCCATCGGCTGAGCCCTGCTGGAGAATGCAAAGAGCCCTGAGAAACTGTGCACTAATTCCCCTGTGCTGCTTAACGGAATGAGTTTCTACTCTGATCAGCTGGGTTGTCATCAGTCAAGAGTGAGTACGGCACAGACGGTGACCTTGCTGAGCGGTGCCGCCGGCTGTGGGAGCATCTCCGTCCGCTCCCGGTGCTGGGTCTGCCCCAATCCACAGCCAGAGAACTTGTAATGCTGCTGAGACCTCTGGAAAGTACACTGGAAAACTATTGGCAGCATGAGCGACCTTGACTTAAATCTTCCAGCCTGAGCAAATACACAGCTCTGGCTCTACCCTGTACCTGTTGAGAAAAGAACTTCACTTTTTGAAAGGAGCGAAGGACAGTGGCAGTTGAATGGCCGCGGTGAGAGTGTTGGTTCTGGGAGATGGACACAGGTTAGACCTGCCTTTTTGGGTGCAGTTTGGCAGGAGTGGAAGTTGGCAGATCAAAGCCGAGAGCGATGCTTTAAAAATCCCGTCCTTGCCCTTTTTGTTCTCTCAGTCATGCGTTCCCTCCGGCTGTGTGACTTTGCACAGCAACACACCTTTAAGTACTTCCCTGCTGGTTTTGAGCTTTGGCTCATGCTCTTCTTTAGTTGCCTGTAAGCGGTTTGTAAATTATCCGCTGAGGCTTATTTTGCTTATGTGATTTCTTGCAGCATGCTTAAACTTATAAGACATTAAGTCAGCACCTTTGTCTCTCTAAAGACATGCTGCTGTAACACATTACTTTTACTAGTAGCTTTTGGGTTTCACAGGGACTCATAAAAGCCCCTTGACCAGCAGATCTGCGGTCCAGGTCTGCTGGCCACCCAGCGCGCCCGCCTGCTCGCTAACCATGTGCCGCTTGTCCAGGTGCCTCTTCTCCCCTGTTTCGAGTTTATCAACTGAACTTTGTTGGCAACAGTAAACAGTTAAATAACTAAATGCCTATTCAATGAGCGGCCTGCCAAGTTACCAATGCAAGCACATTTTTGTAAAGAAATATGCGGCTCGACTTGTGGTAGCTATTGAGAAGCTGAGCTGCAAAAACATCAACACCACAAGGACACAATATTTTTCTCCTGATTACAACACGCTCATTTATTTTGGAATTCTTATGCCAGCTGAGGACTACAGGGCAGTGACAGTAGAAGAGTTGTCCAGATGCCAAGGAAAAGAGAGAACTGTATATGTACTTCTGTCCTGGAATGGTGGAGGGTAGGGAGAAAGGCTGGGTAATGCTTTGAAAGAATACATTTCCATAAACTTTTTCAAGGGAGTCCACAAATTGCTTCTACAACAGATACCTGCAATAGTTTGAAAATATTTTTTAAAATCCAGCTGATTGGTAAATTCTTAGGTCTGCTTGTTCACTTTGCAGAGATCTAGAGACTGAGAACATTTTTTCTTTAAAAATTAAGATAAATGATTACCTTTCAAAATAGCCTGGAAAGCCATCACATAATAAGGTACTTGTGGTGGAAGCAATCCCTGTAGTATGTACTCCTAGGCCTGGGCAATAGGGGGCTCCAGCATCTGACCAGTTGGTCAGGTAGCAATTTTTTAAAAAAATCTATAATAAAGACTTTGTTTTGTTTTATGTGGAAAACTCAAATCACCATGCCTTTCTATAGTATATGTAGACAGATTTTTTACCTCTTAATATGTGACCATTTCTGTATGAAAGCAACTGCACCAGCACTCAGCCTTATTTAAAACTTTTAGATTTCACTGGCAGTTCACAGCACTGACTTTTTGAAAGAGATTGTTTTCCTGAAAATGTATGGAGCACAGGCTGGATAGTGCATAGGCTGTGTAGAATATTTTTATGGGTCATGCCACAGTATCTGAAGATTTTTAAGCCTCCCTTTAAAAGCCTTTTTTTCTGTTTTACATGACCAAAAAAAAAAACCACAGGTGCTGAAGCACAGGTGTGCTGAAGCAAACCAGCAGACTCCGTTTCATTTCTTCTGTCATACCATCTGCTACCTCATGGTTTCAACTTATGCCATAAACTTTTGTGGGAGCAGGGGTGCCTTTTTCTTACACATTTGTACAACACCGAACATGATCAGTCCATGTCCAAGCTTTTAGGTTCTATGATAATAGAAATAATAAATCTTTGAAAGGATATATTTTTTTAATCTTCCTAGTATCATCATGGGTGTGCTGTCGTTTTATGGCTGGAGAACTAAGACATAGATGGTCTACAGTCAAAATTATCGACTATCCCCTAATTGTGGGCATGCTTATTCAAGCCACCTAAGAGCTGATATCTCATATCAAGACTCGTGTGATGTTCAAAGCACAGTTCCAGTTGGCTTGAATTGCAGCTGTCGTGAATGCACGCCCTGCTATGAATGGAGTCCCCACTGAGGCTGCATAGCTGGAGCGTTGTCGAGAATGAGACGTATACGTTAAGTGGCCACCTGTGAAAAGTTTTCAGTTGCTTATGTGCTACTGCGCTGAGATTCTTCGGGAGAACAGAGGGAGAGAATTCATTTTTCTGTGATGATGTTCAGTTCCTGCAAGTGTTGCCTTTATCTTCTTGCAATCTTCTGCTTCATTCACTACTTAGCATCTAATTACTGTAACAAATCGGAGAGTCCTATTTCTGCAACAGCCTCCTTTCATTGCGTATCCATTGTCAGGTGTGCGACCAGCGAGCTCCGAAGATGAAAAGGAAAGTCCGCGCACTGCCTATAGAAAGAAGTGCATGGGGAACAGCTGGCGTTTGCTCAAGTAGTGCAAAGCCATAGCAGGGAGGCAGGACAGTGGTTCAGTGACGGGAATCTGGAAGGAAGCTGTTCGCTGAGGGGTTTGTTCCGATCGGCATTCACTCGTGCTCAGTGGCAGCATCTCCCCTGGGGATACGTGTGTGCAAGCACACGCGCTCACGTCTGCTGCCTTTGGGTGTGCTCTTGCAGCAAGTGAACTAACAGGGAGCGAAGGGAATCAAGGGGCTCAGTAGCTCTTTGTTGCTGTCTTTTTTGGAAGGCTCTGTTGCCCATTAAAATCCGTGTGAGCTTTTTCTGTCACTTCACAGGCTTCTTGAATGAAGCCCTTTCCAGTGGCAGGATCTCAGCTGCAGGATCAGGCTCTTACCTTGAAAATCCATGCATTAAGGACCTTGTATCTTATCTATATGGCTGTTGAACTAATCAATAAACACTCTACTAGTTACATGTGTCCTCCCAAGCTGAGGGATCACGCACCACTGGCATTGAAAAGGCTGAATGGTTTGCCCCGGTTCATGCTTTTGAATAAAATTGGAAATGTTCAGCTTTTTTTTTTTTTTAATTTGCTGCGGGAAAGATTTGTCAGGCAGAGGTGAAGTCTTTGCCCCAGTTTTGTCCCGCTGGCACCCCTCTCAACGCCTTTACAAGTTACAGAAGCAAAGGCGGAGTCCCAGCCGGTTCTCAGGTCCTTCTTGTTCTCCCGCTCACAGCCGCGATACCCAGCAAGCCAGTGGGGTTTAGGGTCGGGGTTTGGGATCCCTCAGCGGGATGAGCGCCTGAGCAGCGCCGGTCAGCGACTGCTGCGGAACGGGGCCCGGGGGGTTCCCCGGCGGCCGGGGCACGGCGGGGTCGGGGAGGCGGCAGGGAGGAGAGGAGCCCGGGGGCCGGGGGGAAGCGCAGGATGGGATGCGGCTGGCGGAGCCCGGCGGGCGGATACGGCCCGTGGGGCTGGCGGAGCCCGGGGGGCTGACACGGCCCATGGGGTTCGTGGGGCCCGGGGGGCTGGTGGGGCCCAGGGGGCTGCGGGGCCCGGGGGCTGTTGGTCCGGCGGGCCCGGCCGGGAGCGCTGCGCTCCACGCAGGGTGCCGGCGGTCCGCGGGCCTGGGGGCAGGGCGGCTGTCTATTTTTAGTGAGGGTTTTATAGAGTGGATCCCTGCGGTCTGGCTCCACACTGAAATATTGTCCTAGTCTCAATGACATAAACACAGGGCCAGCCTGTGATCCTGGCGCCAGCTTCAGCTTAGGGAATGTGAATGAAAGTACCAGTGGGGTCCAGGCAAGAAGGAGAAGAAAAAAAATCCCGACTGTAATTACAAATAAATCCCAAACCCTCTCGCTCTCATGGCTCACTTAGTACAGCAAATAGCCTCTGATTCTCTACAAATAAGTCCCAGCTTAGTTACTGACAGATCTACCAAGAGGCAGTTAATGGAATAATGACTAAGGGAAGCTTAGCGTAATTTACCAACGGTTCCCAGTGTTGGAGGGCGATCGCCCCCAGCTCGCCCCCCGCCCTGCTCCCTGTGAGCCTGGGCACACAAGGGCCCTGTTTGGCTGGGGGGGAAGGCTGTTTGCTTATTTATTTATTTGCCGAAGAGATCTAACAGAATGGTGACAGGCAGACTCCGATATCTGGAGCTGAATTGTCCCCCTGGAGAGAGTGATTTGGGTTTGCGTTTGCAGAGCGAGGTTATACCTGCCTTCTTTTTTGATGAGAAAAGTGGGGAGATCTTAAGTGAAAGTGGCATAAAAAGCCATCCAAGCCATGAGACAATTTAAATGCAGCAGTGTTCTTTTTGCTTCTTTTTCTGTTACAAAGGCATATCTCTTCTTTAAATCCCTTGTCTAAGTCTGTTTCAATACCTAATATTTAAGTGCTCACGTTGCTTAAAAAAGTTAACCTTCATGTTCGAAGTATGGTGAACTCTTGTGGAACTTCCACAGTGGTCAGGGCAATTATCTTTTTTGTTTGGTTTTGATCTTTTTGTAAATAAAAACTGAGTAGTGTTCCAAAGACACGTTTTAATTAAGAATGGCAGTAATGGAAAAGCTGTTCCGACATGGGAACAATTGCACATGCCTGCATACACACTTGAACGTACACACGTATATATAGAGTGAGAAGAAATAAAGTATATACCATTGTGCCTGGCATCTTATTGAACTGCTGATGTGTTTATTATGAAAACAAGTACTTTAAATGGTGATGTGTCTTCAGAAGATATGCTAAACGGCAAGGATATTTGGTAGAAGTGTCATTATTTCCATCTTGCTTGAAATAAAATTGCCCTAAGACTAAGGTGTATGCGGGAAAGTCTAGCTGATTGTCAGTGCTGTAATGGGTTGCTGCTTCTTACTGTGCTGTCTTGGACTTCCCAAGTATCTGTATTAAAAGGAGGGTAATAGTCACTTGTTAATATTTTTGAATGAAAAAAAAAAGCCCTTTCTCAGGCTTATCGAAGGAAGTGGACTATACCTAAGTGATGTTTTGCTACGTAGTAATTTGTGAGCACTTCTTTCTTTGCTGCGGAGATGTTTGCTGCGGGGCTGTTTGTCTCATATTCCTGTTGAGAGATGGTGGTGGTGTGGGATGTTGCTCTATACCCAAGAATGGCTCTAAAAGCTTTTAACTCTATCCTGTAATTGATGTGTTGTGTAAACTGCAATAAAGGAAGGATATTAAAAAAAAAAAAAGGGGGGGGTGTGAAACAACATATTTAATGAGGATGAGTAAACACACCCAAGATGTAACTGTAGATATAAGAAAAATAAAAGCAGCTGGGGGGCTTCTGAGACATTGTTTGTCTTGAAAGTGATGAGAAGAGGCACCATCAAAAGACTTGTTTTACTACAGTCATGCTTCATTATGGGGAAGGAGAGTGTGGGGAAGGGGAGGGGTGGGGGTTCCCTACGTGACCAGGTTGCCAGAAGAGAGAACCTAACTCGTTTGCATGGCCTAATTAATCCCTGAACCCAGTCAAAGCCTGAGTCGGAGGGAGCAAATGTCAGATCTGTGTCTGGGAAGCCTAGATTCATTATTTTACTCGCCTGGGTCCCTTTGCCTTCACAGGCAAAGACTTGAAAATCCCAAGCCAAAGAAACACATCCCAGAGATTCATACTGAACATGAGCAGGTTTGGAATCAGTCTCCTTTGTGTCTGTTTCTGTATCTGAATTAATCCCATGCCCCCATGTGCGTGTCTGTTTCGTGATTTGTGAGAGACAGTGGAAATAATTCCATTTGCCACTAAAGGTACAAGTTTCTTTGAAAAGTATCCTATTGAAGATACAGCTTTTCACAGCCAGCCCAGTCGCTGTGAGTTCGGATTTCGTGACACGTTGCAGTGGCTGCAAAGATAATGAGATGCACGAAGCTCTGGCTGATCATTGTGATCTACTTCTGTTTGAAGAGAGCGGATTCCCTGAAGGGATAAAGCATAAGAAGCAGGGAGGAAGTGGTAAATACAAAATGCTGGGGAAAGACATGCAGTTTAATCTTTTTCTAGTCATTAAAACTCCTTCATCCTTGCAGATTTTCTAGCCAGAGCAAATTTAAAGAATGTCCAATAAAGCAGCAGGTCCCCATTTGTGGGACCTTCCTCTGCTGCATTTATTCTTGAGGCAAAACTATACTCAAGAGTTGTTTTACATATTGGGCTAAATTCTGGTCTTTTATTACCCTGTAGCCAAAATACGTGTGAGCACAAAATGCAGCCATTCTAGATTTGGTCTGGGGTTTCTGCATTAGATATGTTTCTGATCCCGCTCCCCCTGGCTCTGTGGTCGGGGTTAGACCCTGCCTTTGGGATTTTGTGCTTCCACAAAACCCGTCAGTCTCAGAACGTTTTACCCCAGCATCTGAGGCAACATTTACTGAGTGCAGGGGACCTGGGGACTCAGGACTTAGTTGATAGAAGTCCTTTTAAAATAAGTTTAGTTCTCCTTCATTCATAACCAACAGGCTATATATGATGTAATCGGATTTATTTTTTCCTCTTCGCCCCCACTGGAGCCAGGAAAATGAAGTAGTTCAGAGAAAAGGGGTTGTCATTTTTAGTCAAGCAGCCGTTCATCACGTAGCATTAGACAATTAGCAATAAAACATTTGAAGGGCTCCACTGGTGCTAAAAGGGCAGGGAGGTCTTTTTAAATATCAGAGGTGGGAGATGTTATGTATCAGGGTTATTCAGTAGCTGGCATCAATGAATCACTCACAGGGGACTGCTGTATCTGTCACTTCATTGAATCTCTGTCACTCAGTTGTATTTAGTGTTTTATAAAAAAGGAATCATAAAAACTTGGTTTATCTCAGTAGATGTTCAGCTTAACAAGCAGGCTGGCAAAAAAAAAAAAAAAGGATAAATACATTCCTACCTGTCATATGTGTGTACATGTAATATATGCTGCTACAGGGAGTTTGTTTGGATGAACAACGTTGCCTGTGTGGAAATTCAAATCCCCGTCAGGAGCCATTACTTGTAAATATGTGTCATTTTTTAACACAAAAAGGGCCTTGGTTTCTGTTTCATCTTTGCCAATTCTCCCACTGGCCCCTGTCTCCATAATGAATTAGTCTGCAAACTGTGAGACGGGCACTCATGGCTCTGGTGGCTTCTTGGAGTGCTGAGATGTCAGTATTTGGCAGAAAAAGTAGGATGGTCAGGTGGGGTAGAGGAGGGGGGGGATTCAGAACTTTGGGTGTCCTCTGTTGCAAACCTTTTGCGTGAATAAATAATTAAATAAACAGAACTTTAATTCCTCCAAGTGGGGTTGCAGCCAACAAAACTGTTCTGAGAGATTCAGATTTACGGCAGAAGACACTGCTGAGAGAAGAAGCGAGAAACAGAGACAGTGAAGTTCCACCTCCCATGATATATAGAGCCAAGGGGAGGTATAAATACCCATCACTTCCCGGACCCTCTTTTAAAAAAAAAGACAAACACCCAGGATCCTGTCTCTGGCTGCCTTGCAGCAAGGCGCCCTCATAAAAGCTAAGATAAACAGTTTATCAGCAGATGAATGCACAAGCTCTGCTCTAAAGACAAAAGTCTATACCTTAGGAAAAATGCAGGAGCAAGGAGAGAGGGGGCTGAGAATCAAGGGGGCACAGTGTTTTAAGAGCAAGAATAACATGAAATGAGAAAAATAGAGCAATTCTTTGAGGACCTTGCGAGATTTTAGTCTTTTCTTTTACAGCCTTCTATTTTTTTTTTTTCTTAAGGCAGTGGATACATCTCTTTATGTATAGCTGCACTTTAAGAAATAACTAACTTGTTTCATTTGGGGGGGTCTCCTCTTTTTTTTTGTATTCTTTCATTGCTTTAATTCATCAGTCATTTTAGGATTTACTCCATTATAAAACATTCATCCCAGAGCTTAGTTTCAAAATATATTATTTTTACATCATTTATCATGCAGATACAGGTTCTTGGCCAAAGGTATATTTCTCCATCTCCATTCTGTTGGGATTTCAAGGTAGAACTTTGCTCTCTCAGAAAAATGTTTACCTTCCAAAGTATGTGATTCATAACTGTTTTTTCAGAGCAGCTGATCACCTGCTAACATTGTGTAGCCCATTAAGACAATCCTTATTCTGTGGCCCTTTCTTTGAATCAGCAAAGGGGCAGGGAAATGGATGAGGTACCTGGGGAAACAACACCACATTTAAAAGGTCCAGCAAGATCTGCCCGAATCTTTGCAGACTAAAGAGCATACCTTGAAAACAACAGAACAGTGATTTTCTGCCTGTGGTGCATAGATTCCTGGGTGAGGTCACACGTGACCTTTGATAGCTAATAATGTAGATTGTCATATGGCATATATGAACTATGGAAAATGTCTGAAAGCTGTGCATCTCCTTTAGAAATTCTTAGGGATTCGCAGTTTTTAAAAAGGTGGAAAATTAATCCACAAGGAGCTCCTTAGGAAATTTATAGGGGTGTGACCAAGAATGAGGGAGCTGGTCTAGCATCTCACTAGGACCTAAGACTAAAATTTAAGTGATTTTAGTTCACCTGCTATGTTAATCACAGGTTTCCTCTGTAATTTTAGTAAAACACTGGACTCTTCCCTCTGCATTGATGCAGATTTACTAGTACCCTCTAATCAAACTGTCCAGCATCTCTGTGAAAGAAGCAAGGATTAGCATTCCTGCTCTACAAATAAGGAAAGCACAAAGCTATGAAATTTATTGCCCAAAGCCACATGATAAATTTGCATGAGACCTGGGCAGAGGACTCATTGGGTTATGTTGTTGGTTTTCCTTTCTTTAACAAGCCATCATTGTTTTATGCCAATGGATTTTTAAAAATAAGAAGTGAAAGGGAATGAGATAATGATTTAAAAAATATTTAAGTGTAAGGGAAGCAAGAATAGTTGTACGAAAGCCTCCACTCCTAAGGAAGGCACAGCTTTTCTGAGCACACCTGGCATAGTTCTTCCTCTTCCCAGTTTTGTAGCTGTTTATGATTTTCTGTGCGATTCCCTCCATGTTTTAGAGTGGTGCATGAATCGAGCTGGAGACCTATGCTCATAGACCAGACCAGTTGAACACCATGCGCTGAATTCAGTGTGATGTCCCTGAGCACTGGGTTGGGTGAAGTAGGTCAGGCCATTTTCTGTGAGTAGATTCAATAGGAAACACACCTATTCAGAATTCTTTGTGTGCATCCTTGCTGTTGTGGACTGAAATCGGATCCTTACAGAATGCGTTTTCGGAGCTGTGCCTCCAGAGTCATGAGCAGAGCAGCGCAGGCTGCATACCTCTTCTCTCCTCATCAGAGCTGTGACCTTGCAGAAGTGACATCTTACTCTTGCCCATGTTGGCTTCCTGTGTGCCTTGAAGGTCATATTTGCTTCATTTACTGAAAAAATCCCACATTTTTACTACTGACAGCAATCCAGAACCAATAAAGCTGAGGTGCAGGGAGTTGTTTTCTCCTCTGCTTCATGCACCATTGCCAGCAGAGTGACCAGCTGAGGCCTCTATGAGCTGCTGGCCTCTCTCCTCATCCCAAGACAGGCTGGCAACATACCCAGAGCCTAGATCAGGCCCTTCACCTCCAGGTTTCAATTACTGCTGTTTTCAGCAAACCCTGAAATAAACTAGTTCAATGGGAATCCAAATCTCTTTTGCCTCTGACCCAGAGCCTTCTGGCAGAGCTGTTACTGGCAGCTCTTCCCCAGTTCTGCCATCAGCCATTCCACCAAGAAATTCTTGGGCCCCAAGTGACTTCTGTCACTTCTGCATCCCTCCAGCTTTCACAGCCTTGCCAGGAGCCCTGTGCACCCCAGGCCGACACCTGTGCTTGAGGAATTGCCAAGCCCCAGCCTGCTCTGTTCAGAACCAACCTCTGTACCTTAAAGAAGCAGTCCATGTGGAGCAGCCCTGTTCCAGAAAACGTTTTCTCCAACAGAAACTCAGTTCAGGAAAGAAAGGTCTTTGAGTGCTTCCCTAGCATCACAGTTTTGAAGGCAGAATCTTAAGTACACACCTGGCATGAGGTAGAGAGGACTATAGGCTTTATAGGCTTTATTTTTAGACTGGTACCTAAAGAATTATTTTCAAATACCGAGTAAAACTGAATTTATTATTACAGAAGAAATCCAAGACATTAGATGTAACTTCTGAATTTTGGCTTTCTCTTTGAAACGCTATTACTTTAACCTAGTACTGTTATTTGTGCCTTTGTGTTTAAACAAGGTGGTTTAAAAGCAAATGCAAAAATATTTGCAGTGACTTACAAGTGACTTATTGACTGGAGGTAGAAAGATAGTGAGGAAACAGAGAGAAAGAGACAGGCAGGCACCACAAAAAAACCCACAACAAAAACATCAACACCTTGCTAGGATTCATCAGCCACACTCGCAACTGCTCCCTCCTGAAACCAGTCACATCAATCCTTCTCAGAACCAGTGGATGAGCTTTGAGTGCAGGCTTCTGCTCCTGTGTGCCAAGAAGCATTTTGTCCTGTAGGATGGGAAAAAAACTGGTATGTGGGGGAATAAAGGAGGAATGAACAGATCCTCCCCAGCTCAGCTCAGCAGAGGAGCAGCTTCTACAGGCTAAATCCCAGCAGGCAGGAGTGGAACCATGGCGTGAACAGGCCAAGACTTTGGTGAGGACCTGAGCCAGAAGCAGCTTCTATCTGAGCTCACTTGCTGACTCTGTGCAGACCTTAGCACCTCCATACTCAGTTCAACAGCAAAGTCACATCCAGTTAAGTCCCGAATTCAGCAGAGTGTCTGTCTTCAGCTTCTGATAAGTCTCTGAATTTTGGGAAAATTTATTTTGAAATATAAGAAGTGTGGCTTCTCTGTTATTTCCAGGAACAGCTTGTAAGCCAAGTTTAGGCAATGACAGTTTATCAGGTTCTAGATTAAGGCAGAGCTCTGAGCTTCCAGGTGAAAAAATATCTACTAAAACTCCAGCAGATCCTTGACTGACACTGCAGTAGCATCACTGTGAGGCTCCTTTTACAGTGTACAGCTACAGTCAGTTTTCCATCTTTCACATCATTTATTTCAGTTATTTATTATTTATAAAATGCCCTACGTGCTCAGGAATAAAGCAAAATAAGAGTTGTTTTAACTTAGGAAGTGAAAATAGTTAAAAAACAAACCACAAAACACTCAGCCTGAGTAATATGATCTATGTATGACTTTCATAATGAACCTAAATTTGAAGATTAACATTTAAACAAATGCATAAATAATTCAGGTGAAATGGCTAAGCTTCAGTCCCATTAAACTTTGGCTCCTAAGTGCCTAAATAGCCTGCAGGAATGGGATTCAAGCACTTTAGGAAATTTTACTCAAACCTTAATAGACTGTTCGCCTCCCCTTACAGCACGCTGCCTGCCGTGCCTCGCCACTGCTCTTTGTGAGACAATCGTTCTGCAATGGAATTAGCATTTAGTATCAATCTTCAAAAGTGTTTTCTGTGTTTGCTGTTCAGGAAGGCTTTCCGTCCTTTCTGTATGGATTGGGGGCATAACTGGAAATGGTGTTTCTGATGGAGAAGTCTGAGTGCTCCCTTACCAGAACGCCCAGTGCGTGCTCAGAGGAGCGCGGCAGCGGCTCCCAGCCTGCCGGGGCAGCCTGCAGCGGGAGCGGAGCCTCCGGGCTGCTCCCGGGGATCTCCTGCTCCGTACGGAGGGTCTCGCTCGGCGGTAGCCCCGGAGGTGTGAACACTGTCCGCAGGAGCCACCCCCTCCCACCCGTAGGTTTTGCACGCCGTTTTTTTCTGCCCGCGCTCACCGCCACAGCCCGGGAAAGTTTATTCCAGGGGCTTCTCCGATCCCCCAAGACCGCGACAGACGCGCTGGCTTCCCACCGCCTCTCGCTCTGCCCGTGCACACCGCCCGCCCGCGGGCGGCCCCCGCTCCCGTTCCGGCCCGGCCGGCGCGGCGCCGCCAGCAGAGGGCTCGCTCCGCCCGGGAAGG